>CM071947.1:2240000-2462500 GCA_036784905.1 Acrossocheilus fasciatus | reverse complement strand
ACCCAAAATTAAAATATTGTCATTCTCGTCGCTTCATAACATTCAGATTGAACCACTGATGGCAGATTTGACGATGTCTTTCAGTGTTAATTACTTGGCAGTCAATGGGACGGTCACAAGCCTCCCGGTTTTCATACAAAAAATATTTTAAATTGTGTTCTGAAGTCGAACGAAGCTTTTACAGGTTTGGAACGACATGGGGGTAAGTGATTAATGACAAAATTTTCATTTTGGGGTGGAGTAACCTTTTAACATCAGCAGAAGCAGATTGACACAGATTCAGTCTCACACTGTGAGAGGAAGACACTCTTGTAATTACAAGATAGGAGCCTGTAACCACCAGAGGCTCCGATGAGCCAATTTAATCAGTGTGCAAATTCACGTTCAAGGGCTTTTGTTTTCTGGCGTTCTATAGCTTTGGGCTACAAACACAGAAGTGGATGCACTCACAGGTAAGGCTTCCTCCCGCTGTTCCCGCTTGTTTCAGCAGCTCCTGGGAAAATGACTGACAGGACGTGGTCTTCCCTGTGCCACTGCGACCCAAAGCCACCAGCGTCTGGTCCCTCCGCTGACCCACCATAGACACGTACACCCTCCTCACCAGAGCCTGCAGAGGGCCAGGAGCTTCCCAGGACTCCCAGCGTCTGCTCCGAAGCCCCTGAATCAGAACACATTTCAATAAGCTAAATCATGTTCTGCATGTCACACCCTCACAAAAATGAGGACCAAAGTCTTCATCTTCAAATTACAGCATTGTATATAATAAAGTACACACTTAAATACATACATACACACTTAAATAAAAATATATAAATAAATATAGCCTATCACTGATATTTATAAATACACACACATGCATGCAACTATTTTAATCGCACTACTTTAATTACATTTCAATTTGAAGTACAACGCTACCTCAATAGAAATTCAGAATTAAAATGCATTTATTTATTCTTTTTTCCATGTTGGACAAAATGAAAGTTAATTAAATAAATAAAATTATTTTTTAAAAAAGTAAAAAAAAAAAAATGTATATATAACAATAGCCTACCACTGATATTAATAAATACATATGTGAACCTGAACAACAAAACCAGTCTTAAGTCGCTGGGGTATATTTGTACCAATAGCCAAAAATACACTGTATGGGTCAAAATTATGCATTTTTCTTTTATGCCAAAAATCATTAGTATATTAAGTAAAGATCATGTTCCATGAAGATATTTTATAAATTTCTTACCGTAAATGCATCAAAACTTAATGTTTGATTAGTAATATGCATTGCTAAGAACTTCATTTGTACAACTTTAAAGGTGATTTTCTCAATATTTTGATTTTTTTGCACCCTCAGATTCCAGATTTTCAAATAGTTGTATCTCAGCTAAATATTGTCCGATCATAACAAACCATACATCAATGGAAAGATTATTTATTCCGCATTCAGATGATGTATAAATCTAAATTTCAAACACTTAAGACTGGTTTTATCATCCAAGGTCACATATAACCTATATATTTGATTTATTAATGCACAATATATATTATATAAATATTACAATATTTCATAATTTATGTATAATGACTGGTACAAATACCTCAATGCACAAATACCTTGACAGAAATTCAGCAACTGAACTGAATTTTAAAAGGCATCTGGAATTCAGTTCTAAATAGTGCAAAACTGGATGAAAAAAAGAAAGAAATACTATGGTACTATTTTTATAAGCAAACTAATTTAGTCTATACATTTAAAACTAATGTGCTGTATGTAATTAACTAATGTCAAACTACATATGTGATCATAGTCATCATGGTCTCATTGATGGTTTTGTAATACACTGCTCTTACCTTGCCTGGCGAGGACAGCGGAGGCCACAGAGCCAGTAGATTGGGCCCTGCGTGAGTCAAGGGTAGATGTCCTTTAGCTCGACTGGTCAGAGTGTGAAGGACGCTCGACTCGTTCACGCTCACGAGGTCGCTCAAGTCCTCACACAGGTCCAGCTCAGGTGGGTTCAGCTGAACACAGCCACAAAGAAAAGTCAACACTGGTCACACACATCAGGATGACTTAAAAGTAAGCGAGTAACTGTACACAACGTATTCAATGTGTACCGAACAAATACAGTTAGTTTTGTCACATGCCGAGCTTAATTTGAAACGCCTAGGTTTTATTGTTACTTTTGATAAGAAACAAAGTCTCATCTTTCAGATTCTGTGCATTTTATTATGAAATTCAAACAATAAATGTCGTATTGATGCTCTCTGACGTGGCATGAGAGATCGCTGTATTGGCGGGTGAACATGATCATCCCTTCCTCTTTACTTTACTTTTGAGTTATAACATGAAATAAACATGAATGAACATCAGAAGGTATGTTGAAAGAAACAGTACAACTAACTGAAACGTATCATGTCTCAAGTGATCACTCATTCAGTGTTTCAGCCGCAGAAAAACGACAGTAAAACAGCTTGTAAACAAAGCGTCATCACATTTACCTCAGGAAAGTCATTCAGGGTCAATAGCTCGTTAGTTCACTAAAGAAATAAAGTTTATTTCACTAAATATATGCACCATATTAGCCTATATATTCATTATATTTCACTTAACCTGTTAGTGATGCCTTAATTATTTAATAGATGTTTAAGTAAATCTGTAATAAATTTTATAATCAGATTACACACTGATTCAAATTTTTTTATGACGGATGAAAGTTTCGGACTCCGTGTGCAATGACCTTTAGACGTCAATGTAAAAACAGCTACATGTTTGCATGCATTTTTTTTCTTTTTTTGAGTGTTTATTATTATATCTAAAATAGCATTTGAATTTAATAGTTTGGGATCTATTGTTAATTGTAATTGTATTATAGTAATGTGGCGTAATAGGGCTTACTATATAGTTTACAAGCATTAGTCGAGGTAGTTTTTTTTTTGTTAAGAAAATTGTGACTATAATTGAAATTTGTTCAGTAAACCGTTTAATTAAAATGAAAAAGAAGTAATTTGATCTTTTTTGCCGTACTGAACCATTATGTCCAAACTGAGGTACATACCGAAGCGTCATGTTTGTGCACAGTTACACCCATAGTTAATAGCGTTGAATAGTTCACCTTTTCAATCTCATACTGAGAAACGTCATGGACTGATCCATCAGAGTCCAGTCGAACCCTCACCCTGCCGTCAGGGAGCTCCGGTGTGCCTTCGTCCGGCTTTAGCTGAGTGGCTGAGACAAATCAGAGAGGCCAGGCAGGTCAAAGGTCACTGTAAAACTCAATGTAAATCCAATATTTTGTGTATAAGGTTGCGACATCTGAAAACCAGTGGCTTTGGCCACATCAAACTTGGTGCAACAACTCATATGAAGTATTTTAATGGTGCTTTTGTTCTTTTAAGAGCCTGACAGATTTTGGTTCATGAAGATACTGCAGTGCTGTGTGTTTTTCGCAGTAATCTTTGAATCTTGTAACATGGCAGCATAGATTTAGCAAGGCTATGAGCCTGATAAGATAAGAACACTAAACCCATTCATCACTGAACTGAAGCAACGCAATAGCTAACGGCACCATAGATCCGATCAGCAAAAAGATTAGCCTCAGAGCCCTTTATGATCTTTTCATGCAAAGAGAATCTTGCTCTAGAAGAGATGTATTTTAAGCAATATGAAGTTAAAATGCTGGAGCAAGAGCTGACAGTGAAAGCAATGCGGTGGCTTTTACACAGTATGAAAACAGTGACTTCTGGGATAGTACCAAAAATAATAATAAGGCCACATGTAAATATAGCATCCTCTAAAACAACATGCTAATAATAACCTGTAACTCAACACCACAGGAGAGCTGGTCTAGTGTTCAGATATGACTTAGTAAAATTCAGGAATGATAAACCAAAACAACTACTAAAAAATACCAAACAATGTGTCATTAACAGCAGATTTTGTTCTTTTAAATGTCAGGTGGACACTCAAACACAGATGTAAGAGGTGACTAACCGAGTGTATAACCGTCTTTGTGAGCGTACCACACTTTTCCAGCTTCATACCACACATCCCTCTGCAGAGAGAAAGAGAAAACAGCTTTCTACCATCCAGTGTTGTTATTGTTAACTAAAATTTGAAAAACTGTTTTCGCTAACTGAAATAAAGGGGACATAAAATTAAATCTGAAATAAATAAGTTGAAGTAATAAAATTACAAAATCTAAAATGGAAATAAATGAAAGCTATACTGTAAAAAAAAAACAAAAAGTAAAAAAAAAAAATTACAAAAGTACGTAATACTAAAGTTTAAATTAAAATGAAAAATGATAGTAAAAATATTTTTAATAAATTACCAAAAAATTATAAATACTAGAAACGTAAATAAATAATACCAAAATAGCACTCGTACAATCTTGCTAATAAATGCAGTAAACTAATGACTGTTAAAAGTAATATAAAAAAAAAGTTACAGCAATAATACAAAATATTGTTAAAGTGAGTACCAGCAATCTCATAGTATAATCCATTCCTGCTGGGGAAAAAAATCAAGTTAAAAAAAAATAAAATAAAATACAACCTAAATAAAATCTATATCTAAATATCTTATGAATATTAATTGAGGTGACTATTAAGGTGACTTGCATCTACACTGTAAAAAAAAAAAAGTTGGGCCAACTTAAAATTAAGGCAACCAGCTTCAGCAGATTTTTGAGTTTTTTTTTTTTTTTACAGTGTAAGAGTAATAAATAAAACTTTTAAAGTAATAAAAATAAGTTTAAAGTAAGAAAAAAATAATTTAGAATTGTGAGATAAAGTCACAGTGAAATATTAAGTCATACTGCGATACAAAGTCAGAATTACGTGAAAGTCTCAGTTGGTGTCAGTTATAAATCAATTATATTAATAAACTTATTATTCGTTCAATTATATTAAAAAATATTAGATCCCTAGATCCCAGAAAGCAACATTAAGAACATCAAGAAATGTTTTTAGCTTTACAACAACCTGAAAGCGTAGAGAAGACTTTGGTCAGAATTCATCCAAAGTTTGACGAAAACAATCAGTTTTGGGGAAGGTGAATGTACTAGAGACACATGTAAACCGTCACGCTAATAGCACTGATGTGTTTGGTGTATTTGTGAAGTTCTACCTACCACTAACACCTTGGGCTTCTCTCTTATGGGGGTTACAGTGATCTGACCCTCAGGCTCTTGCCTTGGCTCTTTCACTTCCTGTTTCAGGGCTTTAACTTCCTGTTGCACCTTTACTTCTTTCTTCACTTCTTTTTCTGTTGGTGGTGCTGGAGATTTCGCTGTGTCTGTCCTGGGGCTGGGCGTCTGCTCCAGCCGGCTGACCTCTGGAGTGGTGGACTTTGAGTCGGTTTTTTGATTTTTTGGGTCAGGTGACATTATCCTCCTGGGAGAGGATGTTTTCTTCTCTGTCAGTGCAGTGTGGCGGCCGCGTTCCCCGTTCACTAGCTGCTCCGCTCGAAGCGCCATCTCCGCTTCCAGTATCGGTGGAGTTTGGTCAGGAAGTAAGAAGTTCTGGACCAGGTTGTCGCTGAGTTTCCTGGGCTGTGAGGGCCGTTAAAAACACAAGGAGCTTGATGTAAGTCATCTTCACATCAAAACAAGCCCTCACCTGCTGGTAAGGCCAACTAAAACCAGCTCATAGTGGTGAGTTAATAAATGATAACAGTCAGTGGCATCAATTATTTGAAAGAAACGTCTTAGGAAAGAAGTTCTTAAGATTCTAAGAGACTCGTAAGAATGTTCCCAACTGCAATAATTGAAAAGTTTGCAAATATTTTCTTAAGAACGACTTTTTTCTTAATACAGAAGTCAAGGCATTTCTTAAGATAAATTCTAAGTTCGTAAGAATGTTTCTAAGCGTAATTTTTTGAAAATATTCGCAGTAGGCTATTGGCTGGGCTAATCAGAAGCCGGCCACAGCTGTTTTCACTCTAGTCTCTTAGACTGTGTATTTATTTGATGTCCGAGCGCTGACGAAGCATTCAGCCGTCTCGTGTGAAGACCGACGAGTGTAAAGACAGACGACTTTTTTCTGCACGACTAACCGAGCAACGAAACCGATCAATACACTTAAGTATCATTTCTATCTTCCCTCACACACTGTCCTTTCCTATCCTCTTTCCTTTTACCTCTACCACGTGTTTCCAAACCATTCCGGTTTTCTCTCAAACACACTCTAACATCACACGCAGACGGCAACATAATCCTGCTCATCTGCGCCCTATCTCTACATCTTCTACTGCACCTCTTTCTTTCTCTGTGGCTCTCTGGAATTGTCAGTCAGCTGTCAACAAAGCAGACTTCATTTCTGCTTTTTCTTTACAATCCTCACTCAGCTTGGCTTGACTGAGACCTGATTCGTCCAGAAGACTCAGCAACCCCAGCTGCTCTCTCTAACAATTTCTCCTTCTCTCACACCCCACATCAAGTTAGCTGGGGTGGGTGCACTGGCCTGCTCATTTCAAACAATTGGAAATACTCAACCCACTCTCCCCTATGCAATTACAACTCATTTGAATCTCATGCCATTACTGTAACAGCTCCTATAAAACTCCAGATTGTGGTAATTTACCACCCCCCGGGCAAATTCTAGGCACCTTCCTAGAGGAGCTGGACGGGCTGCTGTCCTCCTTCATGGAGGATGGCACTCCACTCTTAGTCTTTGGCGATTTCAACATTCTTCCATTCACTCCTAGCTTCATTTGATCTCAAACGCCTTACCACTTCTAGCACGCACAAATCAGGCAACCAGCTTGATTTAATTTACACACGCAATTGTACTGCAGATAACATTTTAGTACTACTACATATCTCTGACCATTTCTTCATTACATTTACATTACACTTTGCCACCCGTGTGCTACCAACCCCTTTACCGGTTACTTTTAAATGAAACCTACGCTCCCTTTCTCCCTCCCATCTCTCCTCTGTAGTATCCTCCTCTCTTCCCTCACTTACCCATTTCTCATCTCTGGATGTGAATACAGCTACTGCCACTGTATGCTCTACTTTAACCTCTTGTCTAGATGACATATTTCCTCTCTTCTCCAAGCCAGCACGGGCTGCCCCTTCTAACCCCTGGTTTTCTGATGTTCTTCGTGAGCATCAGACCAAACTCAGAGTGGCAGAGAGAAAATGGCGCAAATCAAATGATCCGTCAGACCTGAGTAGGTATCAGTCTCTGCTCTCATCTTTCTCTGCTGAAGTCCACACTGCCAAATCCTCACATTTCCACAACAAGATCAACAGCGCTCCAGACACACGTAATCTCTTCAGAACATTTAATTCTCTCCTCTGTCCCCCTCCACCACCTCCCACCACTTCTATAACAGTCGACTTTGCCACTTTTTTCACAGACAAAACTAGAACAATCAGTAGTCAGTTCTCAGCTCCACACACAGGACCTCATCCACTGCTAATACTCCCATCTTCTCCTTCTGTCCCCTGACGGAGTCTGAAGTATCCAAACTTCTCCTCTCCAGCCATCCTACAACATGTCCTCTAGACCCAATCCCCTCACACCTTCTCCAAGCAATCTCTCCCACGCTCTTACCGGCACTCACACACATCATCAACACATCCTTTCTCACAGGCATTTTCCCCACTGCGTTCAAGCAGGCTCGGGTAACCCCACTGCTCAAAAAACCTACATTAAACACTTCTCTGATGGAAAACTACAGACCTGTCTCTCTCCTTCCATTCATAGCGAAAACACTCGAACGCGTTGTCTTCAACCAGGTATCATTATTTCTTTCACAGAACAACAAACTGCTGCTTTTAACACTGTCAATCATCAGATCCTCCTGTCCACCTTCTCATCACTGAGATTACACTTCGCTGGTTTGAATCCTACCTCACTGGTAGGTCTTTCAGGGTGGCCTGGGGAGGGAGGTATCCAAATCACATACACTGGTCACTGGGGTTCCTCAGGGATCGGTTCTTGGACCCCTCCTCTTCTCCACATACACTACATCACTGGGTCCCATTATACAGACATATGGCTTCTCCCACCATTGCTACGCTGATGACACACAGCTCTATCTCTCTTTTCAACCAGATGATCCAACGGTAGCTGCACGGATCTCAGGCTGCCTGGCGGACATCTCGGCATGGATGAAAGAACATCACCTTCAGCTCAACCTGGCAAAGACTGAGCTTCTCGTCTTCCCTGCCACTCCAGCTAGGTACTTCTACAATTACCCCATCAACTTTGATCAGAAATCTTGGTGTAATCTTTGATGACCAGCTGACCTTCAAAGAGCACATTGCAAAGACTGCTCGATCTTGCAGGTTTGCACTACACAACATCAGAAAGATCAGGCCCTTTCTAACAGAGCATGCTGCACAACTTCTTGTCCAGGCTTTTGTCGTTTCTAGGCTGGACTACTGCAATGCTCTTCTGGCTGGACTTCCATCAAACACAATCAAACCTCTACAAATGATTCAGAAGGCAGCGGCACGACTGGTCTTCAACGAGCCCAAAAGAGCCCATGTCACACCTCTCTTTATCTCATTGCACTGGCTACAGGTTTCAGCTCGCATCAAGTTCAAGACACTGATGCTTGCATATAGAACAACCACAGGCTCAGCACCCACCTACATGCACTCACTATTAAGAATCTACATCCCCTCCAGAAGTCTGAGATCTGCTAGTGAGCGACGCCTCGTGGTACCATCACAGAGACGCTCAAAATCACTCTCCAGAACATTCTCGTTCACCATTCCTGGCTGGTGGAATGATCTTCCCACCCCTATCCGGAGTGCTGGATCCCTGTCAATCTTCAAGCAACAGCTGAAAACTCATCTCTTTCGACACTACTTGACTTCATCCTAAACTTATAAAAAAACTTTATCTTTCTCTTTATTTATTCCTTCCCTTGCTAGCTTGTACTTATTTGAGCAATGCCTGAGACCTGGTGTTACAAGCACTTCCTCTGTCTGATCGCCTCTTCAAGATGAATCGCTTTATGTATTCCCCAATTGTAAGTCACTTTGGATAAAAGTGTGTGCAAAATGACTAAATGTAAATGTAAAATAATTTTGTGACAACAGTATTGAAATTCTCAAGTTCCTAAATATATGTATATGTATATGTATATATATATATATATATATATATATATATATTTCCCTAAGGAAAAAGGTAAGACGTGTCTTAATATTAATTCTAACAATTCAAATTCTTGCAATTCTTGAAATGTTTTAAAATATTTAAGAACATTGTTTATTCTTAAGAAGCTAAGATATTTCTTAAGATGTTTTCTAAGTGTATTCCATAAAAAATATTCTAAGTTTGTAAGAATGTTAGTGTAATTACCGAAATTTGCTAATATTTTAAAAACATCCTATCTTTCTTAAGAAAGAAGTTTGTATGGCAACATTCTTCCGTTTGCAAATATTTTCTTAAGAACATCGTTACAGTTTAGAGAATTCTTAAGATAAATTCTAAATTTGAAAAAGTGCAAAGATTTTAAGAACATCTAATTTTTTCTTATATTCATGTATTTCTATATATGTTATGTTGTATTGCTTAATAATTATAATAATATCTTATTAATTAAATACATTTATTAAACATCTTACCTTGGGGGATTTAAGTTGGAGGTTATCTGAACCTAGAGGTTATTTAACTTAGCTTTTCATAATACACACATTCAAAGAACATTCTTTTTAGGAATTTAAATGGTTCCTAAGTTTTGTCTTTTGAACATTCTTAAGTAATGTTTTGGGGGATACAAAAATATTCTTAAAGTTAGACAACAGTTACAAATGTTATTCTGAAGAATATTTTGTCTGGCCTCTGGTAAATCATCTTGGTCAAGTTGGTTGGAAGACCACCATGGATCCACCCCCTTCAGTGTTAAATAAGACACTTGACCAGGTTTTCCCAGCAGAATCCCACCCAGTGAAGTGAGATCTCACCGTCTTCTCCTCCTTGAGCTCTGGCTCTTTGTGGCGCGTCTCTTTCTCGGTCTCTCTCACCAGCTGTTTGAGGAATCCTCCCGGGACGGCGGAGAGAGGAGGAGGCGGCTGTGCAGCAGCGGCGGCGGCGGCTGGAGGCTTCTTCTCCTCCTTGATCTGTTGTTCACAGATGAGGAATACAGAAGCTCCAGTCATGAACTCCATACAAACAAACAAACAACTGACACAATCACACGAAAAATGCTTAGAAGGCAACAGCATTCCCACAGCAGACGTGCATTTTCTTATTACTATTTTGTCATAACATTTTAAGAATGTTTTTGTTTTACTGTATCTGGAAAACATAATTTTTTTTTTTTAAATTACAAAAATAAAACAATGATTATTTTTCCTTAAATGTACGAAAAAAGCACATTTTGCACGTATTATAAAATATAGTTAATATATACCTAAATAAATTTAATTTAGATAAGTTTACTTATATTTCCTACACTGTAAAAAAAAAAAAAAGTTGAGCTAACTTAAAATTTTAAGGCAACAAACTTCAGCAGATTTTTGAGTTTTCTCAACTCATCATTTTAAGTTTATACAACAATAATTTGAGAATCTCCCACAAAAACAAGTTGAGCAAACTCAAAAAAAATTTTTTTTTTACCAGCTTCAGCAGATTTTTAAGTTCGCTAAACGAACTTTTTTTTTTTTTTACAGTGTATTTATTTTATTTTATTTTATATATACAACAAAGACAACAGTTTACACAAGTAGAGTGTTTTAAGGATGCTTTATGTTTTTTATCTGGAAAACAAATGTTTATATTTATACTATATTATATAATACATACATTAATAATAATTTTAATACTTTGGTAAAGATGATTAACATTCATATACCGTGGTATTAAGAAACGTGCAAGCAAACATGGCAATGCAATACCATTTTTGTTTTGGAAATAATCAAAAACTTCCCTCATCCAGCACAATAACTTACTAAAGCTTCATATTTACAGTACATACATCCCTAATTTCCAATTTACCATAGTTCATGCACAGTAAACATTAAAAGGATATTTATGACCACAGGTAAAAATGAATATAACAAAAAATATGGCTTAGCTTAAACTTTTAGCAACTGCAGGCAACTACAAATTATTGTGAAATTAAACCTTACTTTCCTAATATTAGCATGACTATGTATGCTACTACAGCTAAACCATGGTTAATGTTTGTGAGGGTGAACTCTAACGACAATATTTTTAGTAAGCGTCCCATATTCGAGCTGAAAGTTTCCACCGATGCCCTTGCCACTCTATTAGCAGCACTTGCAGTGATATTAAACACATGAGCTGAGGGCAGTAGACGTCCTTCAGAGCTGAAACTCTAGATACGGTCTACAATAACTGCTCTTCATGACCGCTAGCCAGCGGAGAGCATTCAGTCTGCAATATCAGCTATCTTAAACTGCTTATGAAGCTTGTATGCTGTTATATGTGACCCTGGACCATTTGTAGCAATAGCCAACAATACATTGTATGGGTCAAAATGATCTTTTTTTATGCCAAAAATCATTGGGATACCAAGTATATCTTCTATGTTCCATGAAGATATTCTGTAAATTTCCTACCGTAAATATATCAAAACTTAATATGCATTGCTAAGAACTTCATTTGGACAACTTTAAAGGCGATTTCCTCAATGTTTTGATTTTTTTGCACCCTCAGATTCCAGATTTTCAAATAGTTGCATCTCTGATAAATATTGTCCGATCATAATGTTGATGTATAAATCTCTATTCTTAAAAAAAAAGACCCTTATGGTTTTTTGGTCCAGGGTCACATATAGTTAAGCGTGTACATGGCAGCTGGAAACAACTGAAAAAATGATTTATTTGGCTTAGTTTAGGATAATATAGACCCCATGACAGATTCAAGTCGAGTTAAAACCCTTGATTTACAGAATAACGACAGCCATGCTAAGACTCCTGTCATGCTAACGCACAACAAGCAGAGAGACATCGAGCAGCAACACGGGTCACACTGAGAGAATCAAAGCCTGCTTAAAACTGCGATATGAAATATTAATGAATTATTTGGTGTTGGACATGTTTGGTGAGAGGTACACACATTGTAAACAATGAAATTCATGCAGTCAAACAGATGCCTGTCCCATACAGCAAAAACTAAAAATACTTATATATATATATACATATATAAAATGTTATACATATGCACACACACACAGTGTATACAGTATATATTTGTTTATATTTATACTGCTCAACATATATTTAAAAAAAAGTTAGTTTGCATTTACCCAAAATGTATTTTAGGATTGTAAAGTCTCTTCTTGACACTTTAAGGACATTTTCTAACATATTTTTCCATTTGAAGGTTTAAAATTAAACAATATTTTATATTTGAAAAATATATTTTTTAAATATATATTTTTACAATGTATCTAGCATATATTCTACATAATACTTTGCCCAAATAAAACTACCAGCTACCAAATGCAAATGAAGATAATGCTAGCAAACAAACATAATGACCTAACTAAGTTGAGTCATAGGAAATTAGTTAATAAATTGCAACAGTTGATACTATTGCTGTTAGGTTTGATTATGTATTTAAAATGACAAGCACAGATTTCAGTCTTTCCTCTTTTACAGAAGCTGTACTTGTATGTCTAACCCCTGCATTACTTTACAGAGACTTACAGAGACACAGGCAGTCTTTTGACTTTCATATTCAAGTTAAGGTCAGTGTGTGTTGTGTGTGAGACTGAGGCAAGGCTACAAGCATCTCAGAGAGAACAGTGATTAATCGGCGGACTGGTGCTGGCTAATAAACGGTGAGTCAAGCAGCAGTCGTGTTAGTTGAGTTGAGCTCCAGGCCTGCAGCCGTCCTGCACCTCCCTTCTGTTCCCAGAGTTTTAAGCGTGAGGAGAGAGCCATGGCGGGACGAGGGGTGAAAGGTCGGCCGGGGAGATCTCAGCCAGGTGTGATGTGAGGGAGGACACAAAGTGGAGCAAAAAATGGAAACAGTGACACTGTGGACCTGCAGATGGAGAAAGAGACAAAACATTATCATAATATACTGGGTCATATTTAATGCAAATATAAATTAATTAATTAAAAAAAAAAAAAAATTACTACATTAAATATTACTACAGGTGTTTATATAATACATATGCATGATATATATATATATTATTTATAAGTATTATTATTATTATTATTAAATATTACTATTTTAACATTTAAAAAAAATTAATATTGTATACATGGTGTCAAATATAATGTATAATTAATTATATATGTTAAAAACCTTATTTATCTTAATTATAAATAATATATTTTTTTGCACTGTGAAATTGCCATGAGACTCATTCTAAATAAATGCGGTTTCTTAAAATTCAGAATGTGTGTGAAATCTGAGCAAACTGATGAAGCAGACTTTAGCAGGATGCTTTATGCAAATGTTTTCACACATAAAAACATCTCTGTGCGTCTTCATCTGCTGCCCTGCTGCTGTGAGATGTTTATGCATTACATTTCGAATGAAACAAAACTTCATTTTTTGCTCTTCTTTTACCAGCAGTTTAACCCTGAACGATATAAAGCAGGAGAGAATGAAAGGGCTGGCTCACAGAGGTCATTGCTCAGCAAACGTACTGTAAAGCAGAAGATCTGGTCGTAGTTAATAGTGGCGGTTGCTAAGGAGCCGAGGATCACTAGTGCTGTTGCTGATATATAAATATTAAACACATACATAACTCCATGCATTTAGATGGAAGGAAGGACCTGAGTCACATCTACAGTATGGACTTGGGTCCATGCTAAAAACCACCCAGAAAAACCTGGAATCGTGAAATTAGGCTGTTGATGATAAATCCAACTGAGCTTCTTCAGGCAATAAGGCACTAAATGAAAGAGATCATGTTCTTCCAGTCTTCAGTGAAACATTCGCCCCATGACAAACACAGACCACCCGCTTCAGCAACACAAACACACGATGAAAACAAACCCAGAAGCCGAGTCTAATGAAGGCCAAATGGCAGGAATTGACTGGAAACAGCGCAGATCTGTGCTTCATTACCATGTCAGTGTTCAGCCAGCAGTTTTTCATTTTACAAATCCGGTTCATTTTGTTGACACTTTGTTCACTTAAGGTGCTGTAAGCATTTATATTTCTGACAACATCACATTTGGCAAACTCCAAGGAATCTACCAACACAGGTTGCTGATAATGAAATTTTTTTTTATTATTTTTTTTAATTAAAATATGATGACTAATGATAAACAAAATCTATGTTATCGTACTACAACAAACAAAACTAGTGTTCACATATTACTATGACAAATAAGTAAAAATAAAAAATAAATTTGGTTACACTATTTTAAGGTGTCCTATTATACATTTAAGTACTGAGTAATATTAACTAACTACATCTACTTACCATATTGTTAGGGTTAGGATTAGGGTTATTTGCATGTAATTATGCGTTATTATAATAGTAAGTACATGTAATGTGTGTAACAAGGACAACTTAAAATAAAGTGTTACCAAAAATTCCATCACTTCCTAAAAAAAGAGGAGCTGAATATAAAAGAAAAATATTAATAGCTTGCAATATAATCTCTTAAAAGTACCAGTGTGTCTGAAATAATTTTTTTTTAGGGTGAAATATTTGTCCCGGTGAAATTTGATTTTCAGAGATATTTCTAACTGCATAAAATATACTGCCAATAAATACAGATAAAATACAATACAATCAGCATTAGTATAGCTTGCAGTACATATTGTAAAATGCACCGTTTTTTCTCCGTTTACCACGGAGTCAAAAAATTTACTTTTATTATATTTGTCTCCATAAAATCAGATTTTTTGGGGTATACTTTATCTAACTCCATAAACTCAACTGCCATCCTTTTGTCAGATATCTCATCTATTCACGGACAAATTCTCAGCCTAAATGATTGAATCTCACATTTATTCTAGAATAGAATATTTAAAATATAAAACGCATGAAATATCTCAGATATTGCAAACAATTTGAATTCCTGGGCCTTTTTACCCAAATTAAATGTCTGATCTCGGTACCATAGAAATACCATGACTCTGGAGTACCATGTTAACACATATGATAACCATCGAATATCGTGGATTATGTCAAACTTTCAAGCATCTTTTTGAAAATGACAGCTGTAAGATAAACAGTTGCTCACTTGTTTCCTGCAAATCACTTCATCTTAAATGCACACAAAGACTGACTCGTGTGAAGTTTAGGTCACAGGATCATGCGTTCACATTTACAATTCTGCCAAACCTTGACATCTTGTCATCCGCTTCGACATTACACGCCAAACAACAAAACAAATTAGTCAGAGGCAGAAAATGATCCTGGGAGCTCAGATTTCAGCAGGAGTCAGCGCCGCGTTTAGTCGCGGAATATCCCGGCGATCCAAACACAAGGCCTTTCATTTCCCAACCAGAACAAACCACTCAATTTCTGGGCCTAGACGAATGGCTCAACGTCCCTAATTTCATTAGAAGAACACCAGACCGGCCGTACGGGACGTGGGTGTCTGTGAGGGTCTGGGATCTATAAATAAATCACAGTATCTACAAAAAAAAACAGATTTGGGAGTCCATATGAAAAACCAACAGGCATACCTTGTGATGGATCCTCGATGGAGTGGAAGAATATATCCAATGAGAGAAATGTATGCGTGAAACTCCAGGAGAAAACTAAGAGGCCAAAAGCAAGGTTCACAGTCTCACTGTCACTGAGAGGGTGAAGCTACAATCTGAAATAGAGTGGCAGCACACACACACACACACACACACACACACACACACACAGATAAGCATGGCAGCTGAGTTAACACAAGACTCCGCTATAAATATCCCGCGGCTAGAAGAGGTGGGACATACTACCCTGTTTGGGAAACACTTGAGTGCTGTAAACGGGGGGAAACTGGACATTGTTTCGACTTTAACACATTGGGGATCCGACTGGATGTTTCGTCTGATGTGGATGAATTCAAAACATGCTGGATTACATTGGCACTTCGTCAAAGCTGGATGTCCAGAATGACCCCATTTAGACGTTGGAAATCTGTCTCGATGCAAACCTGAGAAAGTACACAAGTCCAGCGTCCGCCGGCTTACTAATGACTGGCAGCGTGGTTTGATGGACAGACTCAGCTGGGAGACGCAGGGGTGGGAGGTGAGGTGTCAGAGAGAATTAGAGAGAGGACTCGAGCGTATCAGCACACTCATGATCTCTGGGAGGAACCGCCGGAGGCCAATGGGTATTGCGGTTTTTCGAAAGGGTCGAGCAGAGTCGTTGTGGAGGAGTATCTCATGCAATCATTTAGATGATCTCCAGATTATTAAATTTAATCTGTAGCAGACTTTGATTATCATCTGTTAAATCAGTTTCACACGAAAGCTCTCACTTTGTCTGAAGGGGCATTTATTAAATCAGCTGAATCCGTTAAGGCTTGATTTTAGATTCTGAAATGAATATTTGTTCAGGTGTGCATTACATGCATTTCAAACACTTCAGCACATGCTAGTTCCCAGTCGCTGTGGATGTTGTCACCAGAGCTACAGTATGTATAATTACCGTGGATTACATGAGAGTTTTTTTGAGCAAATGTTTAGTCAATATTCAGTCTTATCCACTGACGGTTCACATGATACGAGATGTATTAGTTGTATGAGGCATCTACAATAAAACAAGCCAAGACCAAATCATACAAAAACTCGTTTGTGCCAAATGAATTATTAAACAGAGAACTTCAAAATTTGGGATTTTTAATTTTTTTTTACGTAGTAGGTTGTAATTTATTTGGATTGTATTGTACTGAACTGTGTGATTTGTGTTGATTTGCAGTCTTGTCATTTAAATTCATGACAAATTTCCCAATATTCTGTGTATCATGGGCACTGAACATGTGTGCAAAGTATTTTCTAATCCAATTGAGAAAATAATCAGATTCAAGTGTTTACATGATTGATTTTCTCCCTATTGATTGAACTATTTTTGGTTTGTGGTAGTCAACCTTTGAAGTGGATCAAAACGTTCATCACAGTTGTCCTAAGACAAGAACGTATTTTGGTTTTAGGGCAACTTTTATGAAAAGTTTTGATCCACTTCAATTGTTGACTACTGTACACCACACCTTCTAATCCGATGTGTTTATATGAAGGCTTTTCAGATTAATTTGATGCATGCAATCATACACTATATTGCCAAAAGTATTGGCACCCCTTCTAATGAGCAGGTTTGACTACTTTAGTAATTTCCATGAGTGCAAATCTTAATGTTTAAGCATATAATGATATTTTAGGGAATTGTGTGCTTCTAATTTTAAAGCAACAGTTTGGACAGGACCCTTTTCTATTCTAACATCACAATGCCTCTGTGTATACGGCAAGGTTCAAAAAGAAATGATTGATTGAGTCAGTGTGGAAGAACTTGACTGGTCTGCAGAAAGCCAAGTCCTGATCCAAGCTGAACACCTCTGCTGTGACTTTAAATGCAGATCTTGAGCCAAAAACTCTTTACCAAACACCAATGACTTGTACATACACTATATGGACAAACGTATTGGGACACCCCCTTCTTTAGAACAGTAAAAGCAACAAAGATGGGAACATAATTCATGCATATATAAATTATATTTTCCTCTCTGTTGCAACAGTTTTGGAAGTGTCTAAAATGACTATCACATATGTACAAGTCATTGGTGTTTGGTAAAGAGTTTTTGGCTCAAGATCTGCATTTAAAGTCACACCAGAGGTGTTCAGCTTGGATCAGGACTTGGCTTTCTGCAGACCAGTCAAGTTCTTCCACACTGGCTAAATCAATCATTTCTTTTTGAACCTTGCCGTATACACAGAGGCATTGTGATGTTAGAATAGAAAAGAGTCCTGTCCAAACTGTTGCTTTAAAATTAGAAGCACACAATTCCCTAAAATATCATTATATGCTTAAACATTAAGATTTGTACTCATGGAAATTACTAAAGTAGTCAAACCTGTTCATTAGAAGGGGGTGCCAATACTTTTGGCAATATAGTGTAGATATTGTGTTATGGCAACAAGTTTTCATTTATTTGAACTAATAATCCCTGTATTATTGCAAAAAACAAAACAAAAAACAAATCTTGCCTCCAAGATATATCAGACATTTAAAGTCTTATTAAAAAAAAAAAAAAAGTTCATTTGTTCACAATACTTGAAGGTCTCATTTTTCATGGGTTTTTCACAGATGGTTTGTGATTTAATGTATTATATCTTAAAAAATTCAATTTTTAAAATCACCCATTAAAACTAGTTTGGAGCTTGGCATAAAGAGAAAAATGTATTTTCAAGGAGTTACACACACTTCTATGACTTTTTTTTCAGCGACCTCATATTACCAGATTTTTCCAGTTTAGTTATTTTAATGCTTGTTTTGTCTCATTTTCAATCATTGGGTTCGGTTGAGAACTGCTGATGTATCGGGAATTGACTGCATCATGAAAAAGTCGGTGACCAGATCAAGCTGTTTTCATTTTGATGAAAGATTATAGGCATTTTCATTTGAATCACTGACAAAATAACAAAGTTTTGAATTCATGTCGACTTTAAAAATATATGATTGCATAACAGCATTAACTTTACAGAAAGCACAAACTGTTTCTGAAAAACTGAATCAACAGGTCTAGCAGCATTTGAGCACAGATACCACTCGGTTTGATTTTCTCATCTAATGACATTTAGACATTGCGCCTCGAGTGTCCGAATACTTTCAAGGCCAGTGCAGTTAAAAACACCATTTAGCCTTTTCCCATTCAGAGGTAAACGAGGACAGATATTACAATACAGCAAGGATAATAAACCTCAAGAACCCTTCGAATCATTTGAGCTTTGATTATATCTGCAGGACAGAGAAGGATGTCCAAGAGAGGAGTGTTTACTCCAGAACACTAATGCAATGCTCAATCACACTGAGCTCCAGCGAGGAGACTTGGCCGCAGTCCCTCCAAATGGCTTTAACATGCCCTGAAAGTTGGCTAATGGATGTTTAAGTTTATAAATCTCACATTGAAGATTTAGTTTACATCGAACGAGTGTTCTGATAAAAACAGGATACATCCCGAAACGAAGCGGCTTGAAAGCATGGAGACAACAGACATGGCAACACGAAAAAGGGGCTTTTATTTCTGAACTGTTTTTATAAGCAGTCCAACACACATGTTCCTAGCTGTTCTGAAAAATGAAAACAAAAGAAAATAATTTTAATAACAATTATCATTCATTGAATAATATTATCAATAATTATAATCATCATCATCATCATAACCGTAACGGTAATAACCCCAGACAGTAGTATTTGCGTTTGCGTTTGTTTGTGGCACATGAAAAAGAGAGTTTCGGTTGACTGTAAACCCGGATACTCGACAGCTCCGTGCCCTAGATAAACCAACGCACAGAGGGACTAGCTCCCCGACCAGACAATAAATATGAAAGAGAGCAAGAGAGACCTGTATTAAACGAACAAAAATAATAATCTGTAACTCGTAGGTACAATATCTAAACTTTTATGTGCAAGATCTGAGCTGATTCTTCACCACAAATAGTTGAACTCACATCGAACCCGAACCCTTCCCGAGTCAATTTTTTTGTGTCTACGTCGTAAAGTCTTTTAAATAAACCTAAGCTCATTTGTTTTCATTTCATATACACATATATACTTAGATTTTTGTTAGTTTGTTTTTCTTTTTTTTCCTTCCTATCGATCGCCCTCTTGCGTTTCGAAACCTGCGTTCGCCCACACACAAAATTCACCGCTACGGAACAGACACACAAGCAATTGAATGAAGCAAACACTGACGAAGTGACCGAAAAGCTACCGTTAAAATAAAATATAAAACCCCTGAATAAAACATGGATATTTAGGACTGGCGGAGGTGCCACCCTTTTTTTGAGAAACGGGCTAGCATTTTCAAAACACGGTACCGGCCATCGCCGGTCAGTAGCTTTGAGGCGTATCGTCAATGACGTCGGATCGTTTGCCTCGCGGCCCACTTGTTCCACGTCACCTGAATTTGGTCACATTTTTGTACCCTCTCTCAAACTCGCCGCCGCTCGCCCGTTAAAACGTACCAATTTTAGTCTCGGAAACAGCCGGCGAGCATCGCGCAAGCTTTTCATTGGTTCAAGGACATTCTCCTACAGTCGTTTGGCACATTTTTTTTCGTCAGCTCATGAAGCGTGGTGGAAAAAGTGCAGTGATATATATATTTCAAAACAAGCCATTTTGGTTTCAAAATAAAACCCTTGAAGGGCACTAAAACATCCTCAGGATGGCACCTCCCCGACACTTAAAGGCTACAAAAAAACTGATCGACTCCCAAAACCCTGCGATTTCTGCAGAGCACCGCATGCAAATCACTTGGAAATGCACTGAAGGGAGTCTTAGAAAAAGAAAATTACTGCATGAAAAAAAAAAAAAAAAAAAAACCCCAAAAGGACCTGAATATACATGAAGAAAACACTTTTTTAAAATCACCTCATGCCTGTTAAGCTGTGCTTGTTTTTCCATTCCAAAAAAAAAGACCAAAATAAATGCACATAACATACTCCAAAAAATATGTCATCTATAGAAATCTGCATTTGCGTCACATTCAAAACAATATAAAAATTTAAACTATATTTAAATCAAGCCTTACAACAAACGGTTTTAAGTTGTCTCTCCACGATCCAGGCAGCCCACCTTCCCGAACACCTGCGAGTGACCTGCTATCATCGCACTGAATAACGGTCTGCCTGCCGTGAATGTATAATGGCGAAACACACGAGAGACAGACAGAAGACCTCCTCGCACCTCATTATGAGATAAGCCATCCGACTCTCCGCTCTCACACCGATGGTCCTAAAAGAGGCGCGTACGCACAGTTCTCAGCCTGAGGTTTGCACACGCCCGCCGATTGATTGACAGATGTGAACCCCGCCCACCCCGCCCGCCCCCAAGCTGAGACATAGGGACAAACACAGACAGGCAGAGACAGAGATTCGCCATATATGCAAACATTGTCAAGAAGATTATACTGTAGATGCACAGAGAAAGGATTCATATATACAGTCGGATAAAAGACTCCAGGGATGCTGCTGCTGCTTTTTTTTCCAAGTGGTCCCTCTAACCGAGACATCATGCATCGTCAACCGTCCATTGGCGTCCTTGTACGCGACTGGAGGTCTGCAGTTCAGTTTTTATTCTGTGCGTTCAATTTCCAACACTGTTCTCGGGGTCCGTTCACAGGGAGATGGAGGTGACGCGGCCTGGACTCGAGGAATTCTCAGGTGTCTCAAGTCGGACATTTATTTCATTGGCACTTTTTGCACTTCTGTGGGTTGAGGGGGAGGGGTTGGGTTCGTGTCTTAGCAAACGTCCCGCCACGTTCCTACCCATTGAGTCAAGCAGCGTAAATCACTCCACCCACAAACAAACAAACAAAAAAAAAGAGAAACAAAAATACATTCAAGGTGAAAGAAAACAATTCTTCCTGGTGAAAATATTGGGGAATTTCCTTTAAAGCGACAACACCTACTTTTTGCATCGTGTACACACACAAGTACACGCACTTAATGCACGTGAGCAACTTAACCAAGTTTGGTGTTTACAAGGGCTGAGCACCAAAAAAAAAAAAAAGACAGAAAAACTCTCTCTAATTTTTACACTGTACGTAGTCCTCCGAGAGCTCAACTTGGATGCGCACAACACTCACCGTTGCAGTTCGTTCAATCCGTCGGCGAGTATTAAGGAAGTGTCGAAGAATTTTGTACTTTACAAGTACAGGACGAAGGTCGGGTGCCACAACAGTCCACAAATCAGAGTCCGCTTAGCATTAAACGGCATGCATGCCATGCGCCCACGATGTTGACAGAAAGTGGTGCAAAGTATACGCTTTAAGAATGGCACAGTCAGTGAGGTGGCCTTGGCGTTCCCACAAAGGACATGAAAGACAACGGGAGTGATATCGTTTAAGCCAACGTCTTTTGAGATTGTTTCCATCTGATTAGATCTCTCAGGCCGCATGGCTCTAGTTTCCCTCTAGCAGAGGTACTGATACTGTCCGGCTCTAGCACACTGCCACTTGAAAGAGAAGCTCCAAGTGGACATTGTTACAGCAGAGGCCTCTTTCTTCGCTAATATACGAGCATGCCGGCGTGTGCAAGGAGAACGTGGGGATCACAGAAGGAACGACATGCTCACAAATGGGGCGCAGTATCCCAGCCTGCACCACTGGTCAAAACGAGGTCCCAGATTCAGCACTGACGTGACCGATTGTTCTTTAACATTATCCTGGAGTGACGTCCACCCCAGCGTGTCAAGTTGCGAGGAACTGTGTGTGTGTGTGTGTGATTTGATTGACGAACAGTTGAGGAACAGCAGGGCACAGTCCAGAAGAAACTTCTGAGACGGACCATATGGCGGCTCGCTGTGCCGGTTGGGAAGCCTAATGGTGCTGGACAAGCATTTTGCTGGGAGAGAGAGAGAGAGTGTGAGAGCGTGTGCACGTGTGTGTCGATGAAGAGAATGGAGAGGAGTGGTGGACAAGGGCGGCGGGAGGTGGGCGGCTCACAGGCCGTTGCTGTTGCGGTGCGTGAGCGGAGGTTTGGACAGTTCCACCACATTGGTTCGCCCCTTGCCGATGACTTTGGGGGCACGACGCAGCAGCTTCTGGGCCTCTGTGAACGCTTCGGTGAGCTCCTTCTTCCACTGTACGAACTCTGGGTCGCTCTGTGAGAAGAAAAATAACATTAGAAATTCAGTCTCGGCTGCTTCATGATTTTTTAATATATCTAGAACTTTCAAACGATAGTGAGCTACCTAGTCAGCACTTTTGGATGCAAAAATTACAATAATACAGAAAATGTCTTTCTTTTGTGGATAAGGCAATACCACACTGAATTCTGAAAGCCACTTCACAGTGATGCTAATGTTAAATGAAACTAGATTTTAATCAATGTATTTTGCACCAATATTTTGGTATGCTTTTGTGCCTAGAGTAACATTAGCATGCAAAAGTCAAATTGGATTGTAATCAATCGAGCTTAAAGCTCGTGCATTTAATGTGAGAGATATTTGTTTGGCATGAGCTGCCCGTAAAAACCATTTCAAATCAGCCCTTTATGAGGTTTAATTTCAGATTAATGTTCGCTAAGGTCTGCAAATGCACATACATGCACTTCTGATGCTGCTCCTGCACAGACGGGAAAAAATATTTCCCACAGAACAGACTCTAAAAGATAAGGAAGTTTCCTAGAACAGATGTTCACAGCAGCACACACAGAACCCACAGAGGCCCTGCTTTTTTCAGCACAATCCATGTTTTTTTTGGATTATCTAGTCAATTAAATATTTTAATTTAATATTATCACATATAAGAACTCCATAATGGCTGTGCTTTATGCACATGGGAAGCTTGGCCAATATGACCAAAGGTATAAACCAGGGTTCCTCAATTAGTTTTCGCCAAGGGCCGAATTCTGCCAACAATACCAAGCCAAGGACCACTGACCTATCCATCTATATAAATTATTACAATTATTAAATTATTGTTGCTTTTGTTAAAATAGTCACAAGATGGTCGCAAGATAAATATTCAGATTTTTAAAATGTAAAAATGTAACACCGTGTCCCCAAACCAGACGTGACACAATAAAAAGTATCTTTTCTATGTAGTTTTTGTCCTAACCACCTGCGACAGCGACACGTGACAATAAGCGACACGGGATTCTATTTTAGAAATGACCTTTTTTTATTTTCTCTGACCTCGCGACAGGAACAACATAGAAAACATGAAATCTCAGGTAATGATTATGTGTTTTATTCAATGTTAAAAATGCCTAATGTCAGTTTGAATAGTATTTTACGTAAGGTTTATAGCCATAGTGAAAGCAACAATAAATATTTTACCTCGGATCTTGAAAATAAGTTACAGTAAACTTATGTTAGGCTATATTAAAACTGTGAACTCACTGCGAACCAACACGTGTATTCATAAAGATGGTATCAGTCACTCACTCAAAACGGTTCAGTCCATTCACATTTGAATAATCTATTTTCCGTGTCAACTTTTCTTCACACTCACCATGTTTTTGCGATCACATCATATCTACACAGGACATGACAAAGCATTGCAAATCATTTTAACTCTGTCAGTATGTCATAAATAGAACGAGGCAGTTTACTGTGGGGGATTTGTTGTGTCACGCCACGCCGCATCCAGTGTCGATAGCATCACTGATTATAATGGGTTCTATTGGGTCCGGTGTAGACATGATGTAAGTTAATGTAGCTTTCTGATGCTGCGTTTGAATTTTTATGCCACATTATTTGAAATTAGCGTGGGCCAAACATTTTTTTCTGATGAACCCTGGTATATACACCTGTGGTAACTATGGTTATTTATTTATTTATTTTTTTTAAAAAGAAAGAAAAATAAACAACCATGTTGCCATGACTTGCTTTTACATGATCCAGTAAATTAAATAATCTAATTTAATATTATCGTATATAAAATACATCATAGATGCAACGATTTAGCTCTTCGGTCTTAAATTTGTGAATGAAAACCAAAGGTTATTTATTTATTTATTTTTTTTAGAAAAAAGACCCTTCAAAAACATGCACTAGGCACCATTTATTATTAATTAGATTAATCTCAATTAATTTAACTATCATATATAAGCATATTTTCTGCCTTATCTTTGTGACTGAAACCAAAGCCGTCTTTTCTAAGAAAAGCAAGGCTATAAAATAACATAGTAACATACACCATGTGATATCCTTTATTAATTGTGTATCATTATAGATTATAAAATTGAATCTCATATATGATATTATTTAAATAGTAAATGTGACTTTTTAAATTGGACTTTTTGATTTATTTTCACATTTTCATGTATTCATTTACAATAAAACACTCACAAGAGTTTGAAAAAGAGGTATAGGGAACAATAAAAGTGAAGCAAGATAATACAAGACCAAAAGGGGAAGAGAATCCCTTGACAAGACTGAGAACAGCATGAAGGTGCCCTACCTCGCACTGCAGGACAAACTGTTTCCCTCCTTTGATCCTCAGCAGGATGCACTTTTTGTCCTTGATCTGCGTCTCCTCCACAGTCACGATCTGCTCCATGGTCAGCAGGTTTTGCTGGGGGGAGGAAAGACTAATTAGTGCGTCCCTGTAAGAGTCTTCTGACAGATTATCCTACTGTGTTCGAGGAGAACACACCATGCTACCTGCTAGCTCTGTATGGGTGGGATTTTACCCTATGCTTGAGGTATACGCATCTATCGGTGTCACTTACACTGTGGTAGAAATACTAGAGGTTGTCTGGGGCTATGAGGAAGCAAAGACACGGATGACAAGCTGTTCTTGTACTCAATGAGTCAGTGGTGGTACAGCGGGCCGCAGACAGAGCATCTCATGTAACCGTCTGATCGCGGATACCTGATTCCCATCAGACTGGAGGATAATGGAAGTCATTTCACTTCAGTACAACCATTTTCCCTCTAAATGACATTTAGCACATTTAGTCTGGTTTCTAAAGACCTTGATTTAAAGTGTGCTTTTTTGTGAAGACTTAGACATCCAGTGTTTTTTTCTTAAGAATCCTTTTGTTCACTGTTCGGCTATGAGAACAAGAAATGATTTTCAAATAACACTGTTTAACAACATAAAGCTAGGGATGCACAGATCAATTTTATGAAATGACAAACAAATTAATTCTATGTTTGGGCAGTATGACATTTTATATATATTATATATATATATATATATATATATATATATATATATATATATATATATATATATATATATATATATATATATATATATATATATATATATATATATATATATAAAATAATGACATTGATAGTACAGTCAATTAAAATGTTTAATTTTAAATTAAAGTTAAAAACACAAAACAAAATCTAAATAAATAAACATTTGTTCATTTTTTCCAGCTGCTAGAACTAGAATAGAAAATAATAATATTATTATATAATATTACATATACTAAGGTTGGGCTGTATTATCAATTTTATTTATACTGAAACTATACAACCATATTTATTTTAAATATTAAAATCACCATGTCACAATGGCTACTTCAGTATAATCCAGTGAATTTAATATTAAATTAAAAATAATAATAATATTAACACTATTAAAAGTTTTATTTGAAATGGGTGTAAAGTTTTATTTGAAATGGGTGTAAACTGAAAACTGACCATATATAAAATTAATTTAAAAAAATGAATGAATGAATGAATGAATGAAGTCTGAGATAAGTTCAAAAACATTATATTATAGATCTTTAAAATCAAAATGGCTCTAAAATTGTCTGCGCCAATAGCCTCGTGGTTAGTGTGTCGTCACACAGCGTAACTGCGCTAACGGCGACCCGAGTTCGATTCCCGTCTCGAGGTACTTTGCCGATCCCGCTCCCCTCTCCCGCATAAAAAGCCCATTAAAAAAAAAAAAAAAAAAACTCTAAAATTTAGAACACAGAACAACTACAATGTAGTTGAGTATAAGCATCAATCTGACTTGCAAGTGGCCTCCATTTCCATGCATCTCCTCTAAAACATGTTCCACAGGAAGTGCATTTACCCTTCAGATCGAAGATTCAGGGACTCTGGGAGTTAAAAATGCAGGAAACTGGCAAAATCTGCACTTCTTTATCTTAGTTACAGATCAGGGCAGAAACTCTCTGGCCCCAGGGAACCTGCAGTGACCTACTTCTGCATTACACAGATCTGAGCGCAAACGCTTCCTCCGGATGGGAAAAGACTGAGGTTTGGTTTAGCGGTGGAAAGCAGCAGAGGATATTAAAAGGAGAGGTGGGCGTCTCAATGGTTTAGGCTGCAGGTGAACCTGCGTCACTATGGGAATTTCGGAGCAGGATAGAGGACTATGTTGGGTTTATGTAAAGTGATGTGATTCCTCCTCGCCGCCTTAGAATTTTTATCAAAATCTTGATATTTCCTACTCTGCAATGAATAATGAAACTTAAAGGAGAGGGGGAATCAGCTAAAATGCACAAGACTCACCTTGAATTTACGTTTTTTTAATGTTTTAGTCCAATGTTCCTACAGCGTAGGGACACACAGGCATGTTCATTCTCAAAAAATGGCCTTTTAACCCTTTATACAGATGCTAACAGCAAACAAAACGCACAAAAACACTCACCCGAGACTCTCCTTCACCTCTCCACTCGACGCGGTTGGGGAATAGGTAGAAATACCGCCGCTGCCACTGTGTCAGGAAGGGGTTTCCTAGCTTTAGCATGTAGCCGTGCATGATACAGTCCTTCCCCAGCGCATAATCTGCACAGACACAGTCACATAATGCTCAATGCCATTTTGGAATAATTGCATTAACTTAAAAGTAATCAGTATCTTTGGGACATGCTCATTCATATTTATTATATTTTTTGTAAAGAAAGTCACATTTGGAAAGAGATGACAGTGAATAAATGATTTTTTTTGGGGTCATCAATTCCTTTAACTCTCACTCAGATTTAACCCACTTGAATTCCTGATCACGACCTCCGTGCTCGTATCCTGGGGTCATGACGCAAACGATTAACTCAGTGTTTTCTAAATTACACGGGCTCTTTCAGATCTATTTCTGACCATCGCACATTCGGTCATGTGATGGGTTCTGTGTCTTTCCCTTGAGGGAAGCATACGGCACCAGCACTGCATGACAAGTCCGTAGGGTTCAGGCCTCTCCTCGAGGTCGCTGACGGAACTGACGCTGGACCCATGAAAGTCGATTAGCTGACGTCAGTCCAGGCCTTTAATTCATGCTGGAGAATGTAGCACTACCATAGCAGAGGCCATTTTCTTCTCTCGGCACCACTGTGTGAAATTACTGCTTGTCAATTCTGTAGACATCTTATGATTTAACACAAACTGGAGTTTTTACCAGAAAACATTATCTTTTGGACCGGCTTAAAACATGGGTAAATGACCGAGTGCCGCAGACGACAAGACGCCTGGAGCAGCCATTCATTAGGTTTCGTGACCTTCTGGAAGTCCAAAATACAGGACACTCCCAAAATACAGTCAGAAAATGAGAGTCTGCTGAATGAGAGCAAACAGGATGTTTACAAACAGCATTTTGCAACCAGCTGTTCTGTGTACATTGCCATGACACCTCTCACTAGTCACAAATGTTGACTTCTCCAAGAAATATAATCTTCTAAATATCTATTCACTGCACAGGAAGCTCTGCTATACATACAGTATAGGTTAGCTTATTATTGGACGAATTTCATAAAGTAATATCAGGGCTATATTTCAAGATTCAAAACCAAATACTGGGCTATAGATAAAAAAAAAAAAAAAAACAGAATTATAAAATAATTAAAAAATGTTTATAAAAAATATAAAATAAATATATTACAGTTAGACTTCCATTCAAAGTTTGGGGTAAGACTTTAAAAAAAAAAAAAAAAAATATATAATAATAATAATAATAATAATAATAATACACATACATACATGTATATATACATATACATTTGTATTTATATATTTCACATTCTTTTAGCTCTAAATTGATCCAAAGTGACAGTAAAGACATTTATAATGTTACAAAGGAATTTTAAAATTATGTTGTAAATGCTGTTCGTTTGAACTTTCTTTTCAAAAGAAGCCTGAAAAAAAATCTGCACATTAGGATGATTTCTGAAGGATCATGTGACACTGAAGACTGGAGTAATGATGCTAAAAATTCAGCTTGCAATAACAGGAATAAATTATATTTTAAAATATAGTAAAATAGAAAACATTTATTTTAAATTGTAATAATATTCCACAATATTACTGTTTGTACTACGTTTGATCCAATAAATACAGCCTTTATAAACAGACTTAAAAAAAAAAAATTAAAAATTGTACTTGCAATTGTAAAAATTGCACCTAAACTTTTGAGTGACAGTGTATATTATTTTAAAAACATACATATTACATAAATTCTAAAATAATATTTGAATAATAAGCCATCATACATTAATGAGAATTTGTGGGGGGGAAATGCACAGAAAATAAATAAATAAATAATAATAAAGCTTATGTGCCGTGTCTCACCCTCTTCGTGGCCCTGCTGCTTGTTTTTGGCTCGCTTGCGCGCCTCGTTCTTATCAGTGTCGCTATTGACAGCGTCATACACCGTCTCAGCCACCTCCTGCTGCCAGCGCTCGGAGATCACCAGCGGAAAGTTCTTATAGAGCTCCTGATCACTGTCAAGCAGCTGAAAAGGAGAGGGACAAAGATACAATTACTTTCAATTCATACAGTCTCATCTGGTCTAAGTGGGCCGAGATAATGTTGCAACGTAGACCAGACTTTACACTGGAAGTCAAATTCTGGCTATAAGGGAGTAATTTTACATGCTCATAGCATAGTGGAAAATTTCTCCAGTTTTTAAAGCATGAAACACAAGCTCAAGTGCTCTTAGATTTTATACGGTTCTCTTGGTGCTGGACGCAATCTTGGCTCCACTTGAAAACCTACTAAGTAGTCCACTTTGATGGTCACTGAGCTGAAGCAAAGACATCAGCCTTGAGCACCAAGTGGAATAAGTGAAAAGTCTGGTCCCACGGTTACTGGTCTTTACCTTAATTCCCTTGGTGTCCTCCTCGTCGAAGGAGCCAATGTCAAAGGCATCTGCAGCGTTGACTTCTCCTCTGGGGGGAATGAGGGGTGGGGGGTACTGCAACCAAACCAAAGATGCAAAGAATTAACTTCACAAACTCAAAACAATATTTTTAAGATTAACTAGTTTGTCTTGCAAACTGATGTTGATTATATACATTATATAACAGCATAACGAGTCTGACTCAATTACGATTACATGAGTGTTCCCGGCAAGATCATTTGGCACGATTTGTTACTCTGATTGGTGAAATTTTCTGTACAGCAACATGGGTAATGTACTTTTCACCACAAACTAAATATATATATATATATATACATTAAAATAATGAGAATGGATGGCTTCAACAACAGCATATACCACTGAATTACAACTTCTAAACTCATTAGGTCTTCTTCAAAGGTTTATAAGTTACTTAAAATCACAGCCCTACGGATAAAACGAATGGAGCCTTTTCTTGCGGAACCTGACTGTTGCACTCTACAGGCTCAATGACCTTTTATTTCAGAAAACTATGATAGTCCTCATAAAACAGAGATCTGCAGATTGTGCACACTATCGGGAACACTGCTCACAGGAAATGATTTGAGGTCTGACAGTAATTGTCTTATGAAAATGTATCGTTGAAGGCTTGGCTTTGTGCTTTGATGCCGGTTCCAATGGTGCTGTAAAGGGGATGAAATTAGAGTCACAACTTCCTAGAGAGGATTTTAGTATGCTAACAGCCACTGTCAGCACTCTAACACACTCTCCGCAATGATTTTCATCTAAATTCATTCCTATTAAAGCATCACCACTAAAAAGAAAAAATCTGAGGCTTGCTAATCGATTTGCTGAATGACTAGTCCATCATCTGGACTCTAAATGAGATCCGTTATAAATTGCAATTACACAAAACCTCTTATTCTATCAGAGTGTATGATGAGGACTTCTACAGGGCTGATACCGAAAACAAGGTCGAAGGTCTCACCTTCTGAAGATAGACCTGCTGCCAATCGATCCCCTTGAAGAACACATGCTCCTTTACCTCTGACGCCCTACAGAGCATAAAAGAGATCACATTCAAGTCAAATACATTTGTCAAGCGCTTTTCACATAACACAATGTTTCACAGCAGCTTTACAGAATTTCATGATGTTAACGTTTCTAAAATCTTAACATTTTCATGTCTTATAGAGCTGGACAATAATATAGCTTGCATGCTGCAATGACATAAAAATCACACATTTGAAATTTGCTAGACAGTACATATCACATTACATGAGCATATTGCACATAAGCAGATAAAGTTGGACATAATTATGCATCAAACTGTATTTAAAGAGCTTTATTTTTTGCAACAAAAATAAATTGAGATTTACTACATAGATATAGCTAAAAATGGCTTTGCGTGAGTATTTTGTATGTATGCAGGGAAATAGGATGTATATCAACCATCGCCACTTTTGACCAGCAGGTGTCAGCAATTCAGAATGAGCTGCAAATAATTCCCAGCATGCCCTTCTGTCTTTTCAGACTGTCACTTCATTTGGACAAGTGGCATCAAATTATTATTATTTTTTTTTAACTTTTGATAGTTCACTATAAACCAAATACACATCTGATAAAATGTCTAAGTATTACAGTTATCTAATCTTGAAGATGGAAGGCATTTTGACTTACCCCCGTCCTAGACACCCCAATCTTTTGGCGACGTCTCGCTGTAAGAGTCCTTCCAAGAGGGACTTGAGCTCAGGTGAGAAGGAGTCAGGCAACTCCACATTCTGATGAGAGAGAAGGAACAGGAAGCGGCTCATGAGCTTGACTGATATCTCGTTAAACATGACTTTATGCCATGTCGGCTGGTGTTTGACTTTCACGAGATGTTTGCTTTGTTTCATTAGCTACCCCCCTCAGATACACTGAACTTTCATTAGTAAAATGCAAATATGCAGGAACCGCAAACGTTCCAGTAGCCGTCTAGATCAACAAAGCATTAACAGTACAGAGTGCTTAGCAGTATTTAAATATCCTCACAATCATACAAATGAATGTGAGGACAATCAAAACAACTCTCTTACGTAACAGGCAGTGCCAACTGCACATTCAAATCAAGGTCAACATTCACCAAAGTCACAGTAAATGCAGACAAATAAACTTCACTCAGTTCAGGCTGTCAGGTACATTCAACATAACACTGAACTAAATAACAGGGCATTGCATTATAGATGCTAAGGTTTTCTGAGTGGTAGCTTGTTGCTGTACTTGCGAGTGTGTTCGAGTCAAAAGAGTCCAGCTTCAAGTCTCAATATTCTGGTCTTTAGTTCCTCATTTAATGCAAAGTCTACGAGATTTGTTCCCACCTGTTTCAAAAGTGTCTCCATATACAGTACTGTTCCAAAATTTGGGGTCAGTAAGATTTTTTTTTTTACATACACACATACATACATATATATAAAAATAAAACACACACACCTAAAACTGATTAAAAGTGACAGTAGATACATGTCATACATGTTATAAAACAATACAGTTTCAAATAAATGCTGTTCTTTTGAACTTTCTATTCATCAGAAAACCCTGAAAAAATGGTTTCCAAAAAATATTAAGCAGTACAACTGTTTTCAACATTGATGGTAATAAGAAATAAAATTGAGCTCAAATCAGCATATTAGAATGATTTCTGAAGGATCATGTGACACTGAAGACTGGAGTAATGATGCAGAAATTTCAGCTTTGCATCACAGGAATAAATTACAATTTTATTGTATTTCTGATCAAATGAATGCAGCCTTGGTGAGCATTACAGGCTTCTTTTAAAAAAATCTTACCAACACTAAACCAATGAACCTCTGTGAAGTCATGACTGAGTTTTACAGTCTAATCTTAATTAAATCTGATCAGACTATAAAACAGCTTATTTTACAAGATACCTTCTAAATCCTTGACTAATGAAATCTGGAGATAATTTTCCCTGTGAGGTCGGCATCCAAAAACAACCCTTAATAGCTAAATTATTGTGTCAGAATTGCTCTGCTCTGCATATACTGAACAGCTTTTATTTCACCAGGATTAAAAAAATAAATTAAAAAATTACTTCTGGAAATTCTGAAAAAAAGATCTCTGAACACTGTCAGCACTGTCAGTCTTGGCCCATAATCTTTGTGTTCCAGTTTACAAACAAAACACAATCACCCTGCCTGTCAGAGGAAAACTGTTTAACGTGTCTGCTGGGTGAACACCTGCTTGGACACCGAGAGCTTTTTCTGCTGATTTATGACTAGATTTTTCCAAGTCCTAATGACTGATTTGAATAATCCTTTATGGGCAGCACAATAAAGTCTGACATGTTTCGGAGCAAGCTATTTGATACTCTAACGAGAATAAAAAATGCATTCATAATTGACATTTGCATTGACTTCATCCGCTAAGTTGCACAATGTATTTTTGGACTGGGGCTGCTTTTCCTTTTAATCAAAACAAGATGTCTCAGAAAGTAGCACAATTTATCCTTGGGATCATTGATGCCCAAGTAGGCAGCTCGCTTGTGTCTTCATTTTGAAGGGAAACCACAAAATCAGCATTAAAAACAAGTGACTTCCTTTCTAGTGACTGTACAACAGTCAAGAGCGTTGCAGCTCGAAGAGGACTAAATTACTGTGATGGTGAGAGGAGGACAGTAAATGCAAAGTGTGGATGCAAATTCCTCTCCATTAGCATTCCCTTGTTAAACATAGTGGGTGTAAAGGCACAGGTGCTGCTGTGATGAAATGTTCCTTCTTCACTTCCATGGAAAGCTGTGGCTCATTTATCCATCTCCTGTTTCACAGCTCTATCTATTAATCAGCATAAGGGAGCACTTTCCAGTTTGAACTGTTACAGCATTTGTATACAAGATTCAATTTAAGTCTTTAAAGCTATAACTAAGAACTGGGTGGTTGCTAAGATCTTCTAGGTAGTTCCTGGCCTAATTTTTTTGATGGGATTTTTCATCATGCACCAAGAAACTTAAATCAGAGCACTCTCATATATATACGTGATTACGTGTGAAGGTACATAAAGACAAATAACAGAAAGACAGCGCTTTGGTTTCTCACCATGGTAAGGGTCATGCGGTCAATCTCATGTTTGTCTTTGGTCTTGTGCTGCCTGAATGGACTGTGCCTGCAAGAAGAGAAGAAACCGAGTTCACGTAACTGAACACACAATGCTTAGCCTCGTCATACTGAGGACACACGTAGTGATTTAGAAGTGGCATGTAGGCGAGAGGGGGGTTTCCATGAGAGTTCAAAAAAGTTTCAATCTCAGTTGCTCACCGTGAGAGACAAGCATTGTGTTCAGGAAAGATAAAAAACAAAAATTGCATTGAAATGTTGCATTGGCAACTGACTGAAAAAAGTTTAAATACTAAAAATAGAAGAATGAAATAAACATATATTAAAAAAAAGATTTTATATATATATATAAATAAAACTAGAGTTAAATTAAAACGATAACTGAAAAAAAAAAAAAAATAATTAAAATTTATTTATATTTACACACACATACATATTATTTAATGTAAGGGATAATGCATGGCTAGCTGTGCATGAAAGAATTTTAATGCACGACGTGGAGGCCAAGAACCACCTGACGCAAAATCATTTAAATGTACAGCTAGCCGTGCATTATCCCGCTTATACCTTGGTCATTTGCCAGCATTGACAACTTAAAGCTGTTAATGATGTTTGCAATGCAATATTTGTCCAGACAGGTAAAAATGATGATTATTTTCATCAGTTACAGTTTGTTAGCACTAACATTCTGCCTGCTTCAAATCAGACACAGAGATGAAATGCGGTAAGATCACATTTTTTTGAATGAATTTATTTGAATGAATTATCGGTCGATCGAGAGAGAGAGAGAGAGAGAGAGACAGTTGTGCGTGTTACCTACGTGCTGCGCATCTCTCCACAAACAATGAAGCTGTGTTTAGTTACTTCAAAAAAAAAAAAAAAAAAAAGTGATTTTACCACCTCGCTAATGAGGAATATAAATGTAGCTATCTAGGCTATTTTATTAATAAGTCAAAGGGGAAGTGTTGACAAGTTTCTGTGTGTGTGTGTGCACAGCGCAATCTGCGATCTCCGACCTCTCTCTCTGTGTGTGTGGGTTTGTGTGCGGGTTTGTGTGCATCAATTAAAGAAGTGCATTAATATAGAACGATGATTAAACTGACTTGGAACTAAACGGTTTTATTGCACACCTGCCAGTCAAGCAGAATCCAGCATTCACACAAACCATGGTATAAATGAAAATTAATGACCACACATGCATTGCTTATACAAATGTAGACATATATTGAAATGATAATGATTGAAATGATTACAATCAGTGTTTCCCCTACATTGATTTATTTGTGGCGCCTGCCACAATATTAAAACTGACCGCAACAAATAGGTTTTCCAAAAGGCTTTGACTTCATTGAAAAAACAGGTGCACCGCACGTTTCAAAATCGAAACACAGTGCGGGTGTTTTTATATCACTGTATTTCTGAAAGAAACCGACTGTCTTCAGAAAATTTTGGATGTTATTTTCATTTCATCTTGCATGCAATGTCTGATAAAGCAGCGTTTGTGAGCGGAGCGCTGCTTTGTGTACAGCCATTACCAGGGAAACCTATTTCTCCCGCTCTGCAAGCGCCTCCTGCTGGCAGAGAATGAATATGCATATATATGCCACCACAAATAGAGTGCAAGTCTGTGGGAAACACTGTACAATGATATATATTGTATAATGAAATATCACTAAATTGGTATATAAATTAAAATGATATATATATAAATTATATAATTAATTTATAAAATCATAGAATTCATTTTTATATAATGATAAATATATACATTGAGTATGTAGAGTACATATAGAATTTATGTTTTTTGTTTTGTAAAGTATAAAAATATAGTGTGTTTCCAGCCCTGTTCTGACCTGCTTCCATTCTGCTTTGAAGTGCGTATGACACTCAGTGGAAAGACATGCCCCAGACTCCTCCCCCATTACACCCCCTCCCCACTCTCTACCTAGCAACCGTTTCAGTGGTCTCCACCCCCACTCTCTGTGTCTTTCTTCTCTATGATGTCTGCTCCTGACCTCCTACTTCCAAACCCCTGACATTTAAACTTTACAATCCACATCAAACAGGTGAGAAACACAGACAGAGACTAAAAGAGAGAGAGATAGAGACAGATAAAGAATTCATGAGCGGGCCGCTGCAGAGGGCGGTCTTACCCTCGCAAGAGTTTGAACAGCATGCAGCCTAGAGAGAACCAGTCGGCGCTGCTGTCATACGCTGTTCCTTTCTGCAGAACCTCAGGTGCCATGTAGCCATGGGTACCTCTGCAAACACAGCAATTAATGCACATTAAATTCAAAGCGTACACACACCCCCCAGGCAGAGCACACATTGACTGTAAACACAACAAGCTCATTCTCATACATAACACAAACAGTCAAAGAACTGCTACATTACACACAAAAGGTTTTCCATCCTCTCTCTGACCCTTTGCATTTACCAGGATGTTTTTGCTACTGTGCTTTTAAGATTGTACTGTCTATATTTAAGAGAGAACATTTCATAAATAAAACTGTCCAGGCCCTTTGAATGTGAAATGAGTATTGAATTGGTGCTGACATGAACACTCGGGTGTCATGTTAAAACTGTCATGGCTATGATGTCGTATTCATAACTTGCTTTTAGTGCATGAGACAGAGCTTTGGTTTGAAAACATCCGTTTGTATGCATATTACACCACCATTCAAAAGTTTGGGGACAGTAGGATTTGTAAGATGAATATTTTCTATTCAGCAGGGACATAATAAATTGCTAAAAAAGGAAAGCCATTTATAATATTACAAAAATTATATTTTCAACAAATGCTTGCTCTATTCAAAGAACTCAGCATTGATAACAATAATAAATGTTTTTGCAGCATCAAATCAGCATATTATAATGATTTCTGAAGGATGTGGCACTGACAATTCAGCTTTGCCACCATAGGAATAAAATACTTTTTAATATATATTAAAATATTAGTTCATTTAAATTGTAAATATATTGCAAAATATTACGTTTTACTGCATTTTTGATCAAATTAACTTTTGAACAGTAGAGTAAAGGTAATTAAAAAATACTTTGTCCCCTTCAAATGAGAAATGTTTCTACAAAAAAAAAAAAAAAAATCATTCAAAAATAAAGAGATTTCAGCATTTCAGATGAAAGGACAAGAAATAACTCTAGTCAAAACAATGTATGTGAAAATGTGAGCGCAAACACTGTATGCATGTATAATGTGACCGGTGCTGGCAAAATGAGTCTGAACGTGCAAATTTTCAAAAATGAGTTTTTGCAACCGAGGCAGCAGATCCAATTCTTTTCTTAATAATTACTATATTAATCAATCACAATATAGCTATTTTTATTTTATCTTTGTTATTAAAAACAAAAACAAAGATGCATATAAACCGTATTTAAATCAAGAGCAGCGAGTGATTCCATCTTTTCTTTTAATGTAACATTGAGACAGATCTATATTAAGACCTACTGTAATACATGGATCAAATATAATGTTACATATCAGATTTTCCGCCAACTATTAAATAAACGTTCATGTCAGTCATAACATATTATGATGTGAATTTCACCAATACATATTTCGCAATAATGTACTTTATAAGGGAGATCGGGCACTTGCGGAAAGTAGCGTCTTATGCACTTATACTTTGCAAATGTCAGTCAGCACGATCGTCATCAGCATGGGTTTGAAAATCATATTTCACTGGTTTAGACTCATGTCATCGAGAATTCGTTATGAATATTAACAAAGCTGGAATGCTGCGCTTTGCAACAATAGACTCACAACATGTGGTGAGAAGCAGTAGCCGTCGTCCAGAAGTGCGTAGAGAAAAAGGTACTCCTCTCAGAAAACGTACAAATAAAGATCATTTTAGATGTTTAATTACTATTTGGAGCACTGTGATCGCTAGAAGAGGGCTTAATGAACTCATTTTTGTGAAAACCTCAAATTCGAGCAAAACTGACATTTTTCACTTCTTTTGCCTGTAGCTCAAAATTAGCCCATGCGACTTCCGACTCATTTCGCCAGAATGGGTCACATGCAATTCATTGGTAAAAGCATTTGTTCACATGAACATAGAAAAAACAGAAGACTGTGGTATAAGATTCTACGACCGATTGCAAAAAAACCAAACAAACCCTGCAATATGCACAAGTATGAAACAACAAAGAGCTTGTGTATGCTCAAAGAAACATCGTCAGAGAACAGAAGCAACCACACCTTCCCCAAACAACAGACTTTTATTTTGCACTAATAAAAGATGAGGTTTTGAAGCCTTGTGTAGAGGAACTTACACGCTGGCGTGAGGCTTCTTTTTGGAGAAATCGCAGGCCAGGCCCAGGTCAGAAATGCGAACATGTCCGTGTTCGTCTAAGAGGATATTTGCAGGCTGTGAGGAACAGAAAGTGATGTGGAGATTAGGACACCATCCAACAGTCCAAAAAAAATCATTTTAAGAGCCTGATAAAGAACAGACTGTCTTTTTGTAAGCAATATCTACAAAAACAGCATCACTATGATAAAATGGAGTACATTTAATGAAGAACAACAGCAAGTGTAAAGCAAAATGCTAAAACTGGCCAGCAAAAAAAAAAACAATTTGACACTATACACAACAGAAAGCATTTACATCGCATAGCATCACACAATAACAGTCAGTGAGAATGTATTTGACGTTTAATGTTCAGGGATTGTGACTTAAGATGTGCCAAAATATACTAGGCGCAGAAAAATACATAAATACAAAACCATACTGGCTAAATCACGCAGTTTGTTAACGGCTGGTCTATGTGGTAGTACATCGGGCAGGAAATCCAGACGCTCGCCTATCATTCATCGACCTCAAATATGGCTCATCATCTGAAATATTTTAGTAGCAGCAACTTTACCCGGCCACTCAATCTAATGTTAATCTAGAGAAATGTGCGCTGTTCAAGCATGTGTGTGGGGTGTAGAAGCACGCTCACTGCAGGACAGATGGAGGTGCCGGTGCATTCACTTGCTCTTAAAATATTCCTAAAATTTCTGTTTTTTGTGTTTTAATTTTTCCGGATTCTGGACCCCTTTTTAAATGGTCAAATTTAATTGTATTAAATCAAAAAGCATGCCTAATTAATTCAAATTATGAAACATAAACAATTCAACATTAATTTATTAAAAGTATAACAAAAAATGACATGTTTAGGGCCGTATGAAATGTTTTATTTTTTTCTCATCTTATGTTTTATTGTTACCAAATTTTGTGTTTTAGCATGTCTAATTATTTGAATGCATACAAACAATTTTTATTTATTCTTACAGTAGCCTTATGAAATGTTTTTTCCCCCCTCAGAAATTCTGTGTTGTGCACTTAAATTTTACTGGTTATCAGATGAAGGCATAAAACATTGATTTAATTTATATTTTAATTAATGAAAATTAAACATTTACATTTTTGGCAAATAAAGGAGATTTACTATTAAAATTGTATTATTTTTCAACAGTAGTAGTAGTATTATTACATACATTCTACTAAATAATAGTAATATAGCCTATTTCTGGCACAATGTCTTTAATAAGTTAAACCAAACTTTTATTTTGACGGGTTGCCGCGAATACCTTTAAAGTCCTGTGTGTATATGATATGACGTTAGTTTTACTCAAATGAAATGGTAAAATGCTCATAAAGCGACTCTACAGAGCAGTTTTGTAGATATTGTTCATGTATTTATGTCCTCATTGAGACGGCAGATACTGAAATCACTGCGAGCGTCACAAGCTCTGTGTATGTAATAAACAAAACCGCGCATCTGCTCAATTCATACAGAGATGCACAGAACATGCAGGATTCAAATTTCAATCGACTTTTGTGGCTTATTATTTACAGATAATAGTCCGTATCGCGATTTGATTTAAGTGTAATGACTGACTTTTGATTAATTCATCCAAATTGACAAATTCCGTGACATTCCGCGTTTAACTCTAAATTCCATTTTTATGACTGGATTCCATGATTCCGTCCGCGTTTTCTGCATCACGGAAATCATAGGGTCCTAACATAGGCTAGAATCTGTGATTGCGAGGTACAGTAAACATCCACACCAGTGTGGTGACTGACAGCTACACATTCACCTCAAAACATTAGATTCATCCGCGCTGAAGCCGTGCCGAAGCACAGCCCATGCAAGCAAGATAATTCCGCACACAGCTGCAATTCCAGTTTTTCAAACAGAGATGGCAACAGAGGCAAAACTTATGGATTGCAGCTTTAGTATTAAAGATTTAATAATGATATTTAATAAGATTTACCAATAAGATAAATAAATAGAATTATATATATATATATTTTTTTTTTTTCCCAACGTTAACGCATGCGATTAATCTAAAAAATTTAACACGTTAATATTTTTTTAATGCAAATTAATTATTTGATAAGATTTGACCCCAACTTCTTCCCGTCATTGCAGTGCGGAAGGTTATCTAACATTGTGTGATGAGGGTACAGCGAACCAGTGTTGCCAGGGTAACGGCACAAGTGGGCTATTTTGAAAATACAGTCGCAGGAAAAATTACAGAGCCGTGGGTTAAGGTTTTTTGGGCTACTTTTATAATGTACTAAGGCCGCTCAAAGTGTATATAGACAAACAAAAATTTAAATAGATCCTTTTACTAATGTGTATTATACTTGGAATGTATCCCTGGCAACTTAAGAACTGAGAGGTGGTTGTAACATCACAAACAACGTAAGTTTCAGCAGAGCAGCAGAAATAAACATGACAACAGCCACTAGAGATTATATAAGATAATACACACGATTACGATAGGATATGGTTTGTATGTGATTTTCTTGAGAGGAATGTGTACATCTGAAATGCTAATTTGTACAGCGATATAAAAGGCTATAAATAGCATATTTTAACAACAGTAAACGACCAAATTCCATGTGTGACCGCAAAAGGAAGTTATTACAAACACTCGATGGTGGTTTGAAGTGAGTTCTGAGTAAAAGTGCACTATTAATCTCATAAATTGTCGTATGAAACATGATCCATGACTGTGATTAACGCAATTAATTTTTTTAATCGATTGACACCACTACTATACACACACACACAAACACACACACACACGTTCAAATATACTCATACATCAACCAATGAGACTTCAAAACAGAAAACAAATATAAACAAAACCAAATAAAAATGTAATAAAAGCAATAAAATAAATAAAACTAAAAAAAAAAATTAAAAAAAATTGACCACCAAACCACTGAATGTCATGCAATCACAGTAAATGAGAATATATTTGATGTTTAATATACTGGGATTTTGACCAATGAGATTCAAAAAAAAAAATAATAATAATAATAATAATATCATTATAAATATAAATATCAATAAAATAACAACAACAACAACAACAACAAATAACTTAAAGCATAAATTTAAAGTCAAATTGAACAAAATTACAAATACAAAGTTAATTAAACAATGTCTAACATTAGATTGAATAGGGATGCAACGATACCATTTTTTCAGATCCGATCCAGAAAGTATCGCTGATTCCGTTCTGATATCCGAGCGCTTTTTTTTTGTTAAATCAATGTAGAATTTCTATACTTCTGTGTGTTGAACTGATCGTCACTCTTTTGTGTGTTAAACAATCTACTAAATATAGACAACTTCATTTTAATGAAAAATAACAAATGAAAAAAAATATATATAAATCAATCTATGACAAAAATACTATTATAAAATAGGTTAGTGGATAATCTAGCAGTAAAAGTTATTCTAGAAAAATCATAAAATGCAGTTTTATAAAATCTAAACATTTAGTGAAATAACATTATTTAGTGGGAAACAAATAAAAGTAAATAAGTGTAGGACTAAATCTGGTAAAATGTTACACATTGCTCTTTGTATTGCTGTAAAATACATTAATGAAAACAAGTAAATGTTTTTATATATAAATATATACTATAAAATTAAAAAGACATTTCTTTTAAATGTATAGCACAGTAATGAAGGCAGCAACATATGATAGAGGAGTCCAATACAGAGCAGCACAAAGTGCTTATGCGCATCCCAAATGCAGAATGATGTGCTTGAAGCAACACGGAGTCACAGTACGTAGCGCTCCGCATACAGAAGTTCAAAGCACAAAGGAAAGAGATATCGATGCATAGTTTAAATATGTGCGATAGTTTATTGAGCCTTTTCTTTTAACAGTTTTAAATCTCAGTTATTTAGCGCTCTTGAAGAGAGTTTCGTCTTGACTATCACTTACCCCCATGTTGTTCCAAACCCGTAAAAGCTTTGTTCATCCTCGGAACATAATTTAAGATATTTTGGTGGAAAACCTCAGTAACTATGGATACCCATTGTACGTTTATTTACGCTTTGATTTGAACGGAAACAGCATATCCATGCATTACTGAGACAGAGAGGAGAAAATTGTTGAATAAAAGTCATTATTTTTATTTTCTTTGCGTACAAAAAGTATTCTCGACACTTCATAAAATTCAGATTGAACCACTGATGGCAGATGGACTATTTTGACAAAAATAGTTTTTTATACTTTTCTGTGCCTTGACAGTGTAATTTACTTGGCAGTCAATGGGACAGTCACAAGCCTCCCGGTTTTAATCCAAAATATTTTAAATTGTGTTTCAAGGCGAACGAAGCTTTTACGGGTTAAGAACGACATGGGGGTAAGTGATTAATGACAACATTTTCATTTTGGGGTGGAGTATCCCTTTAATGACTTAAATATTCGTCACATTAAACTATGGAACGGCTTTAGAACACTTGGACTTTGACTTTATGGTGCTTTATAATGTTTGTGCGCTTTCGTGGGGCTTAACAATAACACTGAATAGTATATGCACAATATCTGATTTGGATCAGTCTCGTCTGACCGATGCCCGATCTGGCAGAAAATGCAAGTATCGGAGTAATACCGATCCTGAGTATCGGATCGATGCATCCCTAGTAAAGACTATTAAAAAGCATCTCCTTCAATATTCCAGGTATAAAAAAAATGGAGCATACGAGATCAGAACAACATAAGGACAAGTGAACTGACGAATTTCATTTCTGGGTGAACTATCCCTTTAAGAGACATACTGCACTGAAAATCTTGCCATGTATTATGGCTCTCAGGAATGTTGCTCAGAGGTATAAGCAAGCAAACGTTTTCCACTGAGTTTTTCTTCTACACAAACATCAGTGATACTGTGGAAAAACAACAGGATCGTTCACTCACAGAATGCACCCCGCTCGCGTGCGCAGTGTCCCATTTCAGGAGCTTGCCAGGGAAGATCCTGCATATTCTCAGCAATCTGGCAGCGTGAAGCCCAAACATCTCACTTAAAATTGCATAATTCACAAATCGCATAGCTGCACTCCTGCTGCTTCCACACGGAGGGTCGACAAATTACATGATATTCGCGGTCATCAGAATGGAAGGCTACACTCTACGTGTGGGACTGTAGGTTAACCTCGACTCGCTCCATCATATGACGTACTTTTCCGTTTAAAGACAATAAACAGTGCTGCCAAGAGAGACAGCTCAGCCAAACTTAATAAAAAATAACCTCAGACGACGACGTAGAACAGATACAAGCTTACGTTACAAAATACACAAACTCAACGGAACATTTCATTTTCCCTTTTCGACGGCAACAGGGAATCGCAAGCACAGATCAACGGGCTTTGCAGTGACAGAGGACTGTACGAACGATTCTTTCTCTGTGAAAAGGAACGACTGGGATGGCAATGACCTTACCTTGAGGTCTCTGTAGACAACGAATCGATTGTGCATGTGTTCGAGGCCCAGTATGATCTCAGCTGCATAAAAGCGCATATCTTTCTCGCTGAAGACACCGTGCTGAGACAGGTGATAGTGAAGGTCTCCACCTGAAAGACACAAGTACAATATCAAACAATTACACAGTGTTATAAATGTATACAAGCAGTCAATAGAATATAAATCACAATAAATCTCATGAATCAGTGATTTTAAACCTTGCAACCCCAATTAACTTCATTACTATTTCAGTCATTTGTAGGGGATTAAAAAAAAAAAAAAATTTAAAGTACAGCAAAATAAAATAAACCATTGTAAAATTAAACAAAACAAAACAAAAAAAAGATAAAACTAAAAATAAATAATAAAATAAAAGATTTTGAAGAAATCCCTGAATTTGCCAGCGATTCTGTTGGGAAACCTGATGATTACTTCTTGATTAAATTCACATTTTGAAATTACTGAAATTTGCCCAACAGCTTTTTTTTAAGCAATGACATTTATATTTAATTGCAGTTTGCAAAAACACTTATCTCTAATTATGTTACAAATAATAAGTCAGTTAACTCTTTCCCCGCCAGCATTTAAAAAAAAAAAAGTTGCCAGCCAACGCCAGCATTTTTGATGATTTTAATCTAAATTTGACGGCCCTCAGAATATTTTCTGTTATGAATATATGAACAGATTAAATATCAAAATAAAGAATCGAGCCTCTGCTTTTAAAGAAAATATTTTATTCTATCTTCACGTGTTCATGTTTTATCACCACTTGAATGCACATAGGTTTCATCAGAAATACAACATTTTGGACAAAAAACTAAGAAAAATGCATTTTTATCAAAGTAGTGCATTTTCAAGCAAAATACATTCAAATGTCATATTCTTTCACTTGTAAATAATTATATGAATAGTTGAAATTCATTGCATTCAATGAACAGAACAAACAGACAGACTGACACTCATACACACACACACACACACACACACACAGATCGACGGGTTATCGGTCTATTCATGACACAACTAGAGAGGTTTATGTGCCTGTAAATGCATCTCCCTCACTGACTACTTCATCCCGATCAGATTCAAATTGGTCAAAACATGATCTACATTTTCTCTGATCCTTCCATTTATGCCGATCGTCTTATATTCGGAAGACCCGGAAATCCCGTAACTCATTCAAGACATGCGCTAGGGCTTTTCTTACCGTAATACACCTAGAACACGTATTGCCGTAAAAACTCGTCTTTGGCGGGGAAGCGCTGTCTTTTAATTGACGAGATATCTTGTCAATGGAGGGGAAAGAGTTAAGGATCTTCTAGTCTACCCTGTAAGAGTAATTTGATGGATCACATGAACAGCCACTTCAACATTAGATGTTTCTGGGAAAATGATCATCACTCTGATATGTAGAAGGGGTTATTATTAATGGACTCAGTGTCCAAATGCTCTTGCAGAGTATGTTTCTCTGTTTCTGAAGATCTGTGTAAGTGATGTGACTGTTTCACAAATACAAGAAGGACGTTCAGAGAAGTGGCCCACACTGCAGTGCAGATATAGGAAGTGTGAGTGTCTGAAGAGGAAGCTCCGCCCCATATTCAAGCTGACATTAAGTTATAGAGGAAGGCCAAATTAGAGCCCTATATAGGCTTTTACAATCTCACACTGGGAGGTGTTGCTTTCGATCTGTAAGATTTGAGGATGCTCATGGTATATACGCTTCAGTTTATACACATCATGGTATTCATGTATTTAGTTCAAACTTTCAGCACAAAAATATGCTCGTGCATTTAAAGCAAAACCAGGTTTAATACTGTTATCGTTCTTTTTTGTTACTTAAAATAAGATACATGTTAACTGAAATACAATAATTTTTCATCTAAAAACCTATTTTATTTAAGTTAGTTACCAAGGCAATATTTCTAATTTTCATTTGGTTAAAGCTAAATAAAGTAATAAATAAAAATGAATCAATACTAAAAATTATACTAAACAAACTATACTTAAAACTGAAATCATTAACTAAAATTACAGAGAAAACAGAAAATATAAAAATCTACTTCAATGCATTTCAATGATTTTTTTTTTGGGTTAGCATTAGGCATTAACATTTTTGTGATGCGTAATCGTGTTGTGTGAACAAGCCTATAGCAGCTTATAAGAGCCGATAAGAGATGATGGCTGCCCTTACCATTCATCAAGTCCAGGATGAAACACAGTTTATCAGGAGTGTGGAAGGCATATGTCATACACACTATGAAAGGGCAGTCCTACAGAGAGAGAATGAGATAGACAGGGTCAAACAAGCGATACAGGGATGTTAGTGTGCGGTCTGAATTTGTATGTGTCACTCACCCCAGTGCTAACCAACGACAGCATGATTCTCTCGTTGAGCGCCAGCGTTTCTCCCTGCTTCATTTTGATCCGCTTTTTATCCAAACACTTCATGGCATACCTGAGACACACACAGTAAATGAGCAGATGCTTTTATGCAAACGCAAATTTGGATTCTTTTTGGTTTGATCCTTACAACAGCACTTACATTTTTCCTGTGTCTGCTTTCCTGCATCCGTAAACCTCTCCGAAGCCCCCTCTGCCGATGATCCGATGCACGCTGAAGTCATTCATCGTCAACTATGTGCAAAATCAAGAGCAATATTAAAAGACAACCAGCTTATAAAAGGAAAACAAACAATTTAAAGGTGAATAAAAAGCACCAAATGTAAGGAAAAACCCACATGGATGTTGAGCTCTACATTCTTCCACTGGCAAAAACGTGTGAACTTGTCGCTATAGAGTGAAGCGAAAGGTTTTAAGATGTTAAAATCATTTTGATGCAACAAAAAAAAAAAAAAAAATGCAAAAGTAAGCTTTTTTGTAGCCGTGTGTCACCTTTCAATGAACTTCTGAAAGATCTTTCCTCGAAGACTGTCACAGATCTCAACTATGTATGGCTGGAAAAAGCAAAGCAAACAAAAACATCAGGATCTTTTGAGAGTCCTGCTAACCAAACACTTTACTTTCTTTGTGTTAAATGCACAAAAGCCAATCAGCACCCAGAAAAACAGGTTAGATTTTATTTCGTGTTGGGGGACTTACCTGAAAGAGATTTGGAGGAACTTGTTTCTTTGCTAGGTGAGTCTGGACATGGTCTACTGCCTTCTTAGAGAAGGGCTGTGAGAAAGGAAGGTAGATTAAGTGACATTTTGCGATAAGGGAGGTCAAAACACTAAAACAACAAGAACTGTTCCCCCTGAACAAACGTCAAGCTTTGACATTAACCTCCTAAGCATTCCTGGTTATCACAACATAAAACACTGTGACATAATCGCACAGGCCTCGAGTGTCCTATAGACCATTGTGTTGGTTCATTCAGGCTTCCTGTTTCTGAAAAGCTACGACTGGAGACTGACGGAGGCTAATGGGACACTTGTTTTCTCAACAGAAACATCCGAATGGAGTCTCCGGATCTGCAATGGACAATAAGAACCATAGTCCCTCCAGCTAGCAGCATTATAGAACCCCGTTCCCCATTTATTCCCCTTATATTTATTATAAAAAAATATATATTTTAAAAATAAATAAAATATATAGAGATTTTTAATAATATAATTTAATTATATTTTAGAATTTAATAAATTTTTAAGATTTAAAAAAAATATTGTATATTGTGTGTATATAAACAAACAAGAAAAAAAATCTATAACATAAATAAAATTGCTTAAAAACAAATTATATCATAAATAGAAAAAATCCCCACACATTACAATACTATTTATACTGTTATATTTGTTATTTATTTTTGCAAGGTCATCTATTGATCCAAGATAAATCGTTTATGCATAAAAATAGAAAAACAAGAAAAGATTTAAATAACATGCTGTAAGTGACATTTTAAAAGTAGCTGAACGCAAAATCAGCAAAGACGTAATCTGTAGTATTGCTTAATAATGCAGCCCTTTGCCACATGCATGTAAAATGACTGCTAGTGATCACTTTATACATTCTGCCAAATGTTTTCTTACATGTGAACACGACAGAAGCTCCTTCATTATGTAGACGTCATAAATCTGTCGACTGCGAGTTAGCCTCTCTTCTTCTGAATCCAACTTCTCGTACTCTTTAATCTGAAGGGGAGAAAACAAGATTACGGTCATCTCAGAAGCAACCCCACGTTCTTTAATAGGACACATGGTGTTCTTCAGGTCAATAGAAGGGGAACAAAACTTCACGACTGAGCTGTGCCATTTTAGGTCACAACCAGAATGAGGACAGGTCAGGTCAAACACACAACTTGGAAAGTATACAGCAAAAACTCCACACAAATGCCACGAAGACCGTCTTGTTAGCAATGAAAGGAACATAGATTTAAACCGATTTTACCTCCTCATAAAACTTCAGCTGCGGAACGGCCTCGTCGATCTCGTTCATGCAGAAATCCTTGAACAAGAGGAAACCTGGACAACAAAGTGAGGAAAGAGAACAGTTAGATAAGGTGCGAAACAGAACGACTGATGGAAAGACTTGACCTTTTTAGCGTGCACAATGCAAGAAAAATGTATTGTATAAATAAAAAAACTAAGAAAACAGCAGCTATATTGATGTCTGAAAAAGTTCCTTTCATGCCAATGTAAACAAAAGTATAACCAGAACAGAAAAAAAAAAAAAAAAAAAAAAAAAAAAAAGAGACAGTTCAAACAGCAGCTGTATCACCATGAATAAATATAATATGATTTGCTTTGAAGGGAGAAGCTGTTCCAACAAAGCAGCATTTTCATAATCAAATCAATATCACGCGGTGAAGTAAACACAAGAAAGACCACAAGCGATATATTTTGTGTGGAAATTCATCGTAAACATGCATTCATCCTTGCAAAGACACTTTCTAGGTTGATTTATTGTGAAAATAATGACATAATAAAAAGGCTTTTATGTAAAACAATTTAACATTATCCTCTTTCGGATAAAATATGATGCAAAACTGCATCTATGAGATTCACCCAAATAGTTTAGCTCTCAATGAATGAGAGATGATAACAACAACCTAACCAGTGGACCGCGGATTAGTTACTGTTGAGAAGATTATCCTTAAATCACAGGACAGACACCACTCTCCTAATTCAGAAAATCCTCCATCAGACGGCCACCATGACCTTTCATTACACTAGATCCCGCTAGCTACAGCACTTCCTTTCTCATCTTCTATTTGTTTGCTTTTCGACGACGCGCAGCAGAAGTTATCAGTTTAACAACCCGTGTGCTCACGTGTTGACGACGAGGTGCAGAGGGAGAAGATCAGCACAGACAGCAAAGTTCCCATAGCAACAATAATGGGCCACCATCATGAGCAGAAGGGACGGACCTCAGTTAACGACTGCTGCCCGTCTCGGCACTTGATTGGGCAGACGCACGGACAAACAGAGGGCAAAAGTCAGTGGATGAAATGCAATTCAAGGGTGTCAAGGAGTGATATGGTCCTTGCAAGTGATGTAAATGGAGCTGATTAAAGGATGACGGAGGAAGAAACGCTGTTCTAGTGGCTTGGCGTGACTGTTCCAGCGCTGGGCGCTGAGATCTGAGAGCGGGGCCGCTTCTGATACCTGCAGCATTAGTGCGAGCTGATTACTGCTGTTAAAATTGGAGGGTAATGCAGGCGTTAATTGGATCACAGCGGAATTATCTTCGGGAGATTAAAAGCAAAAAAATAAACACCACAAACATGGTGCTGCAGGGCAGCTGCAGCACAAATTTTACACCTATTATTTAAATAAAGAATTAAAATTACAGTTTTAAAATGACATTTACACCAAAACTAAAGCTGAAATTACAGGCATAATAGTCGTAATGATTACAATGACGTAGTAATATATTGTGATACTTTATTCTCACTCATTCCCTAAGTCAATATAAAGCATATTATATATTATATAAAATAAATCATTTTTGTCTAGACATGCACCAGTCAATCGGCAATCAATCAAACACAAAATCAGCAACCAGCTTTGTGTTTTATTTTGCCCGATCTCTGCTCCAGACTTGCACACAAAATGCATTGAAACCATTTCCCAAAATGTAATCTGAGTGGATTATTTTATGTATTTTTAAAATATTTAAATATATAATAAAAGCACCGTCATCCTCTCCACAACCAACTGCAAACATCAGATCTGAAAAAGCTACTTTATGCAATCCAATCAACTCACAATGGATAAAGTCAAGTCTTATCCTGCTGTTTTCATAAATCTACTGTATTAAGGAAGTAAAACGGGCTGTGCACAAACCGATAAACACTTAGATCAAAATAATATAACAGCTGAAATTATATGAGGCATCATGGCCATTATGGTGACAACGATGTGGTAATATATTGTGATACTTTATTCTCACTCAGTCCCTCCTTCAGTGTCTGTCTATGGGATTTCTTGCCCATTTTTGTAAGTTTAATCAGCTTGAAAAGTGCTCACACACCTCTCAACAAAAAGCCACACGATTTGAAATATAATTCATGTCTGCACCACAATCAGACCTCTGAAGTATGAGCAATAGTAGTAGTGATACTAATAAGGGCCTCTCAGAAACATTTTTTTCTCCTCTCAGTATCTTCTCTGCAGTCCTCTTCCTCCTCTCTGTTATCTCTCGGACACTCATCTTTTGTCTTCCTCCCTTTCCTGCTGTCTGCAATACACCATCCAGAGAGAAATAAACCCAGCAGCTGGTGACATGGACACAGATGTATGGAAACAGAGCCATGGATCACAGTGTAAACATATTGATCAGATAGTGGCCATATAAGTGAGCACAAAGATGCACAAAGGCAAGAAACCAACAGGCTTGTGGAAGGTAAAAAGGGTTTAAAAACTAGCAGTTCAGCTCTAAATGCTGAATCAGCCACATATAAACATCATGTTGACTGCACATCAATTGAAACTGCAGATGAAATGGTCTAATTCAAGGTTTCCTCATCCTTATCTTCTGAGCAGGAATGATGAAGTGAGCAGGAATGACAGAAATAGAGAGGATGCCAACCTTTGGCGTGGTTTACGTCACAGAGTTAATGGATTACCCTTAATCGCGTTTTGAATGCACAAAGCTAAAGCCATCGCTCTCCTTGATTGCAGGATTCTCACTCGAGCCCAAGTACAGGTGGGGTTAGCCTGCTGACGGACAGCTCAGCGTATGCTTCCTCTTGAAGCTCAGGAGACATGGGAGGACTGTCACTGAATCACAAACTCATCAGTGCAATAATCCAATGACAGCCCCTCTGAATACAGCTGGGGAATAATTACATGTAGGCCTGGAAGCGGCACTGCTTTATTTTCCTCCAGATTAACTGTGAAGTTTAACCATCACAGAGTGAAAGTTTATCATTTTCACGTGCTTTGTCTTGCCAATTTACACATTCAAGCAATTTCAGACCATTCAGATGAAAGAGGTCGAATGGGCTCTTGCGCACCGTTTTCTGTGCAGAGAAAGAGTGAGAGAGAGAGAGAGAGAGAGAAAGTGAGAGAGATGGAGAGAGTGAGAGAGAGGTGCGATTCATATACCACGTTTCAGACAACGCCTCAACGGATGGATACATACACAAAATTATGTTAAAATACCGGTTTTGGCAAGTATTTTGGTAAACGACTGTCGGTTATGTCTTAAGTTAACGTATACAGCTGAGAAAGAAACCGGATGTGTGTCAATATTAAGTCCGTGCATTTAGGCTTAAAGAGATATCCGACTATACCTGCTTCTGTCTGCTAATCATCTGTATTTAACTTATGCAGTAAATATTATTGTGTTGTTTTACACTTACATTTCACTTACACTTTACATTTCTGCACCGGAATACTACTGTTACTGTCTTTATTTACAATTTTATGTTGTAGGCTGTTCATCTAGCTTGTAATTTGGGTAATTGTTCTTGTTTTATTACTGACTTTAGTATTTAAGCTAGTAGTTTCTGCAGGGGTATAGAAGTACTTAAAATAAGCTTTTAGTAATTAATGAAAAGCAAACTTTTTTTTGCTGATCCGAAAAATGATCCGATCCGGGTCTCAAAATCCGTAGTATGATCCGAACCGTGAGTTTTGTGATCCGTTGCACCACTAATATTTAATAGGTATTCAAACACGTGTTTAAATGACATAAATGCATATTATAGGATTTGCCTTTCTACCATTAGACAGAACTACTGCAATATCAGCCAACAACTACTAGAGACTCAAACAAATATGGCCTAAATGGACAAAATTTGCATCCTCTCCACAACTTCAGGTCTAAAAAGGTCTACTTTTCATAATCCAATCATCACACAACAGATAAAGGCAAGTCTGGCCCTACTATTTTCATAAATCCATCCCATTAAAGAAAGAAAAAAGGCTGTGAACATCGGCTCATATTGACTTCACTGTAGCTCAAAAACTGCTCTAATGTACTCTGAATGCAATACACTAGATAAAAGCATCTGGCCAATGCATAAATGTAACATGAAGATAACATGAAGTAGCTGAGAGTGCTACACCCTCATTAGCAGCTGAAAGCATTATCAAATGAGCCTAAAGGCAAAACAAACATCAAAGAGATAGTTAGAAGTTTGTGCATGACAGGTGTTTTAATTATACAGAAATTTCTATGGAATTCTGAAAGTGTAAATTCCATGCATCTGAAGTTATACAAAGGTCTGACTTTCTCCTTGACGCTTGTTTGCCAGAACTGATTCTGTCGTTTTCGCCAGCCACCCGGAACCATGAAATCAATATCGAGATGTGGGTCTCCGTGAGAGGAGGGGAGGAGCGTTCACATGCGCATGCAGGCCAACACTAACCACACTGCCCACGCACAGCCAAAAACACAAGGAACTACATTAGAGCTTAGTGTGGGCCATCGCAAAGAGAAACCACGATCATTTCCTGGGTAGTTTAGTAGGCCAGGTTAATGTGTCTTTATTTTACAATACCTTGACGACAACGTGAGTGTCTTAGTGATGTTTACAAGGCAGGTGAAGATGGAAAATCGGACAGCCCATTAAACACACAAGCGCACACAGATACACACCCACACGCATACACACACTGCAGACTCAGCAAACAAGTGTCCGTTTATTTTAGGCCGAAATTGTCATGACTCCATTTCACACACGCCCTCGTCTTCTCTTATTCTGTCACAAACACTTCCCTATGCATAGTTTCAATATCAGCGATAGTGTGGCAGGGGGCGGGAAGTGAAAAGACACCATGCTCGTGCCGGGCCGAATGGAGAGTGGGCTTGAGACTCGCAGCCAGAGCTTCTGTTCAGGTTCCAGTCCAGTGACAGATCCTTCTAGTCTTGAGCATCATGACTATATACAAGATGAATCAGACCAATAGGCGTTGCACATGTCGTGTTGAGCAGTGGCCAAATTTTAAAAGTGCGGGAAACTGATTTTTCTCCCCTGATAAAGTGTTGAAGAGTGTAGTTTCTGAGGCAGAATGGTGAAAATAATAATTGTTGCAAAACAGGTTTTCGCTCATATGTCAAACAAATAGTTGTATGATTGCTATTTGGAAAAATTCAATCTACGAAAGACTTAAAGGGAGAGTTCACCCAAATATAAAAGTTTGGTCATCATTTCCTCATGTCATTCCAAACCGGTTTGGATTTTTTTTTTCCTCCTCTGTGGAATGCAAAAGATATATACACACATACACAAAAAAAATCAAAACAAACAAACAAACACTGATACATTTTTCCAAATATCTTGTGTTCTACAAAAATTTAAAGCAATGGAGGTTTGGAATGACATAAGGGTCAGTAAGTGATAAGAAATGACATTGAGTGAACTATGCCTTGAATATGCAAAGACAACTATTATCATTTAAAAAAAAAAAAAAAAAAAAAAAAGACCTAGCAAGAGTGTCACTCTATAATCTAATAACAATGCTAGTGCAAAAATGCAAAATGGAAGCCACTCAAACTCGGATCACTTCCAAGCAGTGAACTCTCAGAAAACAAACTCTGCTTTCTTCCCGCTAAAAGAAATAATAATCAAGGTGGCGGATGTGACTTCCATGATGACTGTCATTTGTGTACAAGATGATGCAACTTTCCTTTTTGCCTAATGTGACAGTCTTCAAACAGGTTATTTGCCATCTGTCAACTAACACAAACCTTTCATCCAAAGGCCCACATGTAGCAACTAGCTGCCGCTGTTGCTACTGCTTATTTAAATGATGCAATATCAACTTAAGGTTCATTTTCCCTGGTCCAAGCAAGTCCTGCATTCTGAATGTATTACTTCATCTGGATGCCAAAACATCTACCGCTCCGCGGGAAAATCCCATGGTGGAGCAATTTGGAGAAGAAGATCGCTCTTTTGGAAGCTGTGGCTAGTTCTTCAAACTGCCATCTCACAACGTCAAACAGGCTTGGCAAACTGCCGTGAGCACAAGGAAGGTCACAAGCTTAATTTGAAAAGCAGCAAATATCTCCGGCTACATATTGACAAGTGTGTGGCTCTTAAACCAGTTATTCAAACTCTCCGAGAGTCAACAGGATGTTCAGTATCGCAGGATCTAACCTGCCGGATCTTATTGGTAAAACTGGTAGTAAGAAATGAGCCAAAGAGCCATGTCACACGACTAAAATAAACAGCAATTATAGGGCAAAGACGCATGTACAGATACAGCCTGAGTCTGCCTGGGAAAATAACTGTATGGCAGACCACAGTGTGTAAAAACCCACAAGGGCCCTCTGCCAAAACTGGACAGAGGACAAGAGACTGCGGCAGAGAGACAAAAGAGAAAAACAGCCCGAAATTATTAGAGAACTACACAGCATGGTGACCGGCCAAGAGACAATGATTCTGTGAGAGAACGCCTGCAGTCACAGCATATAATAGAGCCGTTCTAGATGCTTATGTGGACCAGGCCCAAATGGAGCTATTTGGACATGAATCAACCCAAAACACAGTAGGGATGTTCATTTTGGTTATCTGGACTGCTCGAGTACCCCGCAGATAAATACATAAGAATTTTCTATTGAATAGAAAAAAAATATATGAATCAAGTGCATGTCATAATACTTCAATAATATAGCTCAAACATTGAATAATCCATATTTAACTAGATTTAGATGCATTTTGGTATTAAAAGAATGGTAAGGTTTAAGGTTTTATTCATTAAATTTAGTTAATGCCTTAAGTATCACAAACCGGGATTTTTAACAATTTATAAATCTAGATTAATGTTGCTTTACAAATATACTGTTGTTCATTGTTAATTCATGTACTTCATGATAAAGGTATTAGTATACTACCGTTGAAAGGTTTTTAAAAGAAGCCACTTCTCTTCACAAAAGCTGCATTTAATTGATTAAAAACACAGTAAAACAGTGATATTGTGAAAAGTTATCACCATTTAAAAGAACTCTTTTCTATAGGAATATATTTGAAAATGTAATTTACTCCAGTCTTCAGTGTCACATGGTCCTTCAGAAAACATTCTAATATTCTGATTTACCGTTCAAGAAACATTTCATTATGGATGCTGAAAACAATCATGCTTCTTAGTATTTCTGTGGAAACAGTGATACATTTTTTTCATAGAGTACAGCATTTATTTGAAATAGAAATCTTTTGTAAAATTTTAAAGATCTCTCTCAATTCACTCCACAACTAAAATAGATAGCTTTCATAGCTTTAGATAACTTTGTTGAAATGCACTATGTGATTGCCTTCTCCACATTTATGTGATGTTGCCATAGAATTTGGCAAGAAGAAAACAGGCAGGTTTGGAAACATCCAATCTCCAGAGCCTCTCCCAGCGGTCCACGCAGCAATGGGAAGAGACAAGCTGCCTTCAAATTTAAAAACTCTGGTCTGTACTCAAAGACCGGCCCGCCTCCACAATCCAGCCTTTATTTTTGCTACTTCTATGCCTGGACTGCACACGAGCGACACAAACAAGTTCAAAGAAGACCTTAAATTCACACTAAGTACATTATAATGTTTTGACTGAATGGGAAAGTAAAAATGAAGCTGGTAAAAACACTGCAGTTCAAAACTAATGTAAGTTCAAAACTATAATAAGTAGTGGTGGGCGATATGGAAAAAATCACGGTTTTTTCACGTAGAAATATCACGATTTTATCACGATTCTTTGTCATGTTGGTTTTACTATTTTGTCTGAGCAGTACAGCCAAACTAATTTCCCTGTTATAAAAGACAAATGCTTTCAAGGTAACAAAATATTAAAAAAAAGAAAAGAATGGAGGATATTTAGGCCAAAGTGGGCGAAGATGAAAATCTTTATCATTATTTCATCTATTATACACATAATATACAAATAAAACAAGGTTTAATTTTCAGGTACAAAAGCATTCAAGAAATTGAATGAACAAATATAAAAATAAAACACTATATAGACTGATTCCTATTAAAGTAACTTTTTCAGTCAAGAGTAGAGAGTTATTTTTTTTCTTTGTGTTTTGTTCTTTTAACATTAAAGAATAAAAATTCTGTCATCTGTCTGTCGATTCTGTCATAGTGTTTATATTTATACCAAAATTAGTTTCTAATGTTTCTTTCTTCTGCTGAACATACATGCTATTTTGAAGAATGTGGAAAACCAAACAGTTGCTGGACCACAGTGACTTCCATAGTATTTTTTTTTTCTTCCTATTATCAAATTCAATGTGGACCAGCAGCTGTTTGGTTACCCACGTTCTTCAAAATATCTTCTATTGTGTTCAGCACATGAAAGAAATTAATACAGGTTTGGGACAACATGTGAGTGAGTAAATAATGACAGAAATTAAATTTTAGGGTGAACTATTCCTTTAATGACAGTCGGCTGCATGTTTGGTTCTGTCCCTTTAAGACCTGCACGCATCTAATATACATGCACGCATCCGTTTTTCTCTCAACTGTTTATTTTCATTTTAGACATAACCAACTGAGTGTGTGTGTGTGTGTGTGTGTGTGTGTGTGTGTGTGTGTGTGTGTGTGTGTATATATATATATGTGTGTGTGTGTGTGTGTGTGTGTGTGTGTGTGTGTGTGTGTGTGTGTGTGTGTGTGTGTGTGTGTGTGTGTGTGTGTGTGTGTGTGTGTGTGTGTGTGTGTGTGTGTGTGTGTGTGTGTGTGTGTGTGTGTGTGTGTGTGTGTGTATATATATATATATATATATATATATATATATATATATATATGTGTGTATATATATATATATATATGTGTGTGTGTGTGTGTGTGTGTGTGTGTATATATATATATGTGTGTATATATTTATATATGTGTGTGTGTGTGTGTGTGTGTGTGTGTGTGTGTATATATATATATATATATATATATATATATATATATATATGTGTGTGTATATATATATATGTGTGTGTGTGTGTGTGTGTGTGTATATATATATATATATATATATATATATATATGTGTGTGTGTGTGTGTGTGTGTGTGTGTGTGTGTGTGTGTGTGTGTGTGTGTGTGGTGTATGTATGTATGTATATATAAATAAATCTTGTGTGTTTTGACAGTATTAGCGCAAAAGATAACTTAGCTGAGTAATTAGGCGCTGTTAGACAGGCTTTTTAGTGCGCACGCTTTCAGTTGTACAAGCTCAGAAAAAGCACATGTCAGACCAGTGTGTGAATGAAAAGTTTAACCGTCTAGGCTTTAAAACACACGCAAAAAATGTACTTTTGTGATTGCGAATAAGTGCAGTGTCCCGTGAGAGTAACTCTACCGCTGAGTTAATACTGATGTGAATGTATGTGGCATTGTACAGTATATTGATACGGAGGCGTCAGAACTGCAGCTGATAGAATGTGCACTGTAGCACAATACTACGATATTTCTTCAAAAGCAGATCGTGGAGACATTTTTATCATCCACGATCAAAAAAATCGTCATATCGCACACCCCTACCCCTCAAGCGACGTGATTTCAGTATCCCTGGTGTAGGGACAGAGAGAGGGCGAGTGGGGTGGAAATAATGACATTGACTGGCCAATTAATTCTCCAAATCCCAGAGCAATTAACAGAGGCTGGTGGATCAAAGAACTGTCAATTAATGCAATGCTAGTGCACACATGCGCACGTATGCATGAACTCACTCACACACAAACACATCTGGGCACAGACGGTCTGACTCTCTAGCAAAGGACACGCATCGATATGTTCCACTCTCATTACAGACAATGGCCAAACATGCATCTAAATACACTGAAAATGAAACCTAAACCGTTAATGGCCATTGATCAATCCGACCAATCAGAGCTCCCAGCCTCGGGCCAAGAAGAGGACGGGTGTAATTATCCAAACATATCAGTGAATAATCTGTTAGGGGCTTTTTTTTTTGCTTTGTTTGAATGGAAATCATCTATTTCCTCCTTCTTTAATTCATCCTTTAATTTCATTTTCCCGGTCGCCAAGCAAACACAGGATATCTTCGGCGTTCCCATGGCAACCGCAGTTGCTAGGCAACACAAAACTCTCAAACATCCATTCCAGAACTCTGACAGATGGAACGAGAGAGAGAGAGAGAGAGATGTGAATGAGGGAGGAGGAGGAGGGGTGGACAGGCAGAACACAAATGAAGAAACCAGGAGGAGGGCAGATAGAGGAATAACATCATAACAACAGATCAGGAGATCCATAGGAGCCGTGAATGCCTCCCCCGGGCATCAAAGCCATGAGACGCATGCAGCAGAATAAACCGCAGCTGACCGGCTCAAAGATATGGCAGAGATATGAGGATGGTTTTACGATGTGCGCGCTCGGGGACTGTGTGCTGTGTCCTTTGACAGCTCTGGGCTGTCATCGTGAAACCATTACTGACGATAAAGAGGGAGGCGGGGTCTGCATGTTAAGTGATGGTTTGGGCCAGGAAATGAAGAGACTGCTCATCTGGTTGTGTATCACAAATAAGTACACTGACTCACAGCAGAGCAATCGTGGCTATTGGCGGTATTTGGCCTGATGGGACAAATGAAGAGAAGCGATCGTACGTCTGAACTAACATTAAATATTCATGACTTTCAAGTGAAATGCATAAGAGTTGTTTAAAGGATTAGTCCATCCAAAAATTAAAACCGTGTTATCGTTTACTCACCCTCAAGTTGTTCCAAACCTGTTCGCCTTTTTTTTTTTTAAGCACATTAAAGGAGAGCTTTGCAGAATGTTCAATCCACTCTTTCATATATCAAAAGCATATAGTGACCACTAGCTGTCAAGCTCCAAAAAAAAACCAAAAAAAAAAAAACACAAAAATTATATATTTTGCATTATATACACAAGCCTTCTGTAGCTATACAATAGATTTGAGTGATAACAGACAAACGTTACAGTCACTATTCACAGAAAATATCTTTCATGCAAGTGAATTAAGGGCAAGATTTTAATTAAAAACTAGCTAAGTATTAAATTAAAAAAATAAAAAATAATATTAATAAAACATGTATATATAGAATGTTTATGATGAGATGTATAGTATTTAAATGAAGGAATGAAGAATGTTCACTTTTCAGTGAACTACGCTTTGAACATCCCCATCTACATCTCTGGTCTCCTTGTTAATGTTTGAGTAGTAGAACTGCAGCAACATAACATTTTATTTCTGTGCAGGGTTCAAGACCTTGTTCCAAAAATTCGGCTGGCCGCAATAAAATGAAATTGATGTCACCTGCCACAAAGTGAAGCATGCTAACAAGAAAAAGAGCAGAAGAAGAAGAAAGAGTGCAAACGAGAGAGAATTGCACTGCAGTGCAGCATCTCTGTATCATAGACCGACATCGCAGACCAATAAATCATGTGTCATTGAGAGGGGGGATGGAGAGACATCATTATCAGCCCAAAACTTGCTGTCAAACTGTCTCGTTTCTGCGCAGATACATGCACACAAGCGTGCATGCACCGGTTCACCAATGTCGTTCTGCTAAACAGAGCTATTCATCTTCGCCCTGAGCTGCCCTGCGTTATTTATTACAGTCAGTCGTGACTTCCCAGACAGGACGAAGACTTAAATAAAAGGCATCAATGAAACAAGCTTATCGATCTGCAGAGCATGCAAGATCTTTGGTGCGTGTAGGTCATGGAAGAGTTTGGGCAAAATGGCTTTGGTTTAACCTGTGAGGGTAGAGAGAGAACAATGGTAGCTGTGAAATGCTACGCTTGTCTGGCACAATCAAAGGAGGAACATGAAGCTTTTTCTCCCATTGCGCCAGACGGTTATTGGTCACATGGCTCAGAAGGACTGTTAACCATTTCAAAGCTTTCAATTCTAGGAAAAATGCATTCAAAATGATCAATGTTGACCTAGGTATAAAACTTCGGCACATGACACTTTAAACTGTGGGGATTGCTGAGGAGAAAAAATATCACTGACTTGGAAAAACAATCCTCTTGCTCCATATTTCAATATTTATGAACGCTTCTCGTATTATAACATGTATAGACAGCATTATCTAGACCATTCCTGATGTTCCAGTAAATCGAGTTCTTCTGCCAATAAAGTCAGACATCAAATGCTCAGTTTTTCCATGCGAACGTCTTCCTGGCTGTGACTGTCAAACCAAATTATATCAATGGAGGAGGATGGCATTTTCCTCCGTCATTCTGGGCCGACAGACACCCCTGAGTCTGAGCGTTTCATCCTTGTGTTGCTCTCTACATCTCCTCCTGCTAAGCAAGATTCATTTCTATTAATTTCTCATGCAATTTTAATGGTAAAAGCTACTTGTTGATCCCTATTAGGTCTCATATGATCACAGCGAGGGTAGGGTCTTCACAGTGGGAAGCATGAAGGAGTTTTTGCAATAAATCAAGAAGGCCTACTAAAAAGAAACTAAACGTATGAAAGACCATGCAACTTTAGCTTTTTTAGGTTTACGATCATATGCACATCATCAAAAAGAACAAAAACAGATCAATAGCTATCACAACCTAAAAGAACTAAAAAGAACTAAAGCTTTCATAAAAAGCGCTATACTTGAACTTGAATTGAACTAGCCTAGAAATGGCCAGAAGTAACGTATATCGTTACATCATGCAACATTAGGCTATTTGGTTCATCAAAAACATGAAATGCCACAGCAACAAGGGTTAAAAGACAAAGACAGAAGGGAAGCATTTGATTATGCAACCAGTCCCTGAGTCATTATCTCCTTCCACTGGTCAGATGCAAAACTGAGACATTTGTCATTCAAATTCAGCATGTGAACTAGCGGCACCGCAGCAGCGGACTACGGTTTCCTGCTTCGTGTCTCTCTTTAGAGAGGACCTGAAATATTTGCAAGCTTCAGATATTTGCATTAGTGAAAATCCTTCTTTCACTTAATTAATGTACTTGTTGTTTAGACCCATCAATGCCACATGCATAGAGGCTTGGTTTCCCTGTTAAGATCACGAACAGGTTTCCCACTCAAATAGACCACTTGTTTATATGTGCATAACAGTTTGTAATAGTGACTCATCTTATACTACAGTAACACTTTTGTAACATCACTGACAGCCTAAAACATGCAGCCTATGAAAATATAAATAAGAACAAATAAATATGACCACTTACTACTATTTTCTGCATTTTAGATTAGATTATTAACTACAAGAGGTGCATCCTGGAATGCTTTTCAAACAGTACTGAAGAAGTTCACTACACGTAAGACTTTTCGACTGCTTTTCCTTCACTATCTGATTCAACACCAGCCGTACTTACATGGGAGCAATAAAAGGCCTGTATTATAGTGTCTTTAAACAGGTGATCTAGGTAGTTCAGTGCACAATGGCCTACAACTACTCTAAGAACTTTAGAAGACAAACCAGAAAGTCTGGTTCATTTCCATCTTCTAATACTCAAATAATTTAACACATTTGTATGTTTACGGTTACACGGTCTACTATTGGTCACATGACATTCAGATAAACAAATACAACATTTTATTTATTTTTATTTTACATTTTTATGATTTAAAGGAATAGTATACCCAACATTTAACATTTATTCACTCTCAGGCCATTTAAGAGGAGTTTGTTTTTTCAACCAAACAGATTTGGAGAAATTTAGCATTACATCACTTGCACAGCAATGGACCCTCTGCAGTGAATGGGTGCCGTCAGAATGAGAGTCCAAACAGCTGATAAAAACACCACAATAATCCGCAGCATTAATGACCGTTTTGTTACTAACAAACACACAGCTTTTCACTTCACAAGATGTTAACTGATGGACTGGAGTCATTACTTGTGGATTATTGTGATGTTTTTCAGCTGTTTGGACTCTCTCATTCACTGCAGAGGATCCATTGGTGAGCAAGTGATGTAATGCTAAATTTCTCCAAATCTGTTCTGAGGACAAAAACTCTTCTACACTGGACGGCCTGAGGGCAAGTACTTTTTTCAGCAAATTAAAATTTTAGGGTGAAATATTCCCTTAATTAATTACTAGTTTTTCCATCAACTCTCAAACCCCAGGTGGGGAAACCCTGTTCTAACCATTTTGTTGGTTAAAACCAGTGATAAGAATCTCAGCCACCCTAAAAAGGTGCTATGAGCATGTTATTTTGTATGTGTGCAAAAAAAAGTCAAGAAAGAGAAAGAAACCACTGAAGGAGATCCACACTTGGGATTTCAGACACAAAAGTAAGTAAAAATTGAAGTTAATCAAAATCTGGGGCTGGCTGCCGTGTTCCCATGGTGCCTTCACAGCTCACACTTTACACATTTCAGCAAACGCCTTTTCTCCAATAGCACGAAGTGGAAAAAAGCATGCTTTCACTTAGGTACCTGAGGTTATTTGGGCATATGCATTCATCAAACCATAACACAAGAGCATTTGTACGACACACTGTCAGACAAAGAGTTTAACTGTTCAGGTGACTAATAGAGAAAAGCAGACATAACGGCCAGTGGCTACAAAGAACAAAGAGCTGTCTTTGACTCGGCAGATAAGAAAAAAGGAAGAACAAGATCCTTATTTAACTTCATGGTGATTAAAATGTCCTCCTCAAGGGTCTGAGGCGTTTTTTTAGAAGCTTATTCTACGAATTACTCTGTTTGCATCCTCAACAATGGCCTTTTTACAAATCTGAAATGATGTCAAAGAACTTCTGACCTTATTACAAGGCAAATCTGGCTCAAAGTGACATGAAAGATTGAGAAAACTCACCAATCTTCTGGTTGAAGATTTTGTCAAACGTCAGTTCATCCCTCTCTTCCAGGTACTTCTGCATGACACTTCGAATACTGTAAGAAAATGGGAAAAATGTCTTTAGTTCAAAATTTACATGCAAAACAAACACCATCCAAACCCCACATCAGATAAGACCCATCTCGCCCTGAGAGAAAGCCAAGTGGATTTTTCAGACAGCCTCCTGTGCTGCCCTTCCACCTCGATCCCGGCCTTAGTTTAGGTCTCTCCACAACCACCTGCTCAATTCTCCGCCTGTCGCTTCCCAACGGAGGGCACCGCCGCGCTGCCCTGGGAGAGGGTGTTAATGAGCAGCAAGTTTGGGAGACTGAATCAATTAGCACCCCCTCCAAGGGCTCATTATCACCCAACCACAGAGTGCAGGTCAGGGGAGATAGGAGTGTCCCAAAACATGCTCCTGCAGACCTGGACCAGACACAGACACCCCTGTAGTGAGTGACCTGACACATTACAGTAAACGGACAGGGCTGATATAAGGACTACTAATATAAATACGGCTGAGCGATGACGAAAACCCATTACATATTTAGGGTGATTAAGTTGGTGATACTGTGAATATTATGAAGATGTAATGCAATTTATATTTAGCTGTTAATTATATCAGTGTGACAGTGTGCAAAAATTGCATGGAAAAGACAAACTGTCCATTTCAATGAATCAATTCATGGCTCTGATTCAACTATAAGTTGATTCATTATTAAAAAAAAGTCACTATACCATTTTAATGAGTTCAAAAGTTTGGGAATTTTTTTTCTTAACAAATTGACACTTATTCAGAAAGGATGCATAAAATTTATCAAAAGTGACAGCAAAGACCTTTAGAATGTTACAAAAGGTTTCCACACATGCCGTTTCGGGATTCATCAAAATTCTGAAAAAAAAAAAAAAGTGTCATGGTTTCCATAAAAATATTAAGCAACACAAAGGTTTCAACACTGATAACATTAAGAAATGTTTTTTGAGCAGTAAATCAGCATATCAGAATGATTTCTGAAGCATCATGTGACATTGAAGACAGGAGCAATGATGCTGAAAATTCAGCTTTGAGTCACAGGAATAAATAACATTGTAAAATATATTCAATTAGAAAAGAGTTATTTTGAATTAAAATAATATTTCACAATATTCCCATTTTTACTGCATTTTTAATCAAATAAATGCAGCCTTGGTGAGGATAAGAGACTTTAAAAACACTAAAAACATTACTGACCCAGAACTATATTATACAAAGGCAAATATAGCTATTTATTACAGTTTTTGTTATATTAGTGCATATAAAATAAAATCATTAAATATTTCATCTAATTCTAGCATTGAACATTCTAAAAACACCCGTACAAGTAATTTCAGAGCAACTACATAAATATGGATCTCAAATCAATATAGGCTTAAAAATAATATTTTAGCGCCCTGCCCTAGTAAATGACTTAACACATTACTGTAAAAAGAAAAATCTGATATTTGGACCACTTGAGCAGCTGAAAGCTCAAGCCTGCCATGAGCTCTTTTAAGACATAAACAAACTTTTCATTTATTAATGACTACATGTTTTACTCACACACCTCATTCATATTTTATCGCCTGACCTACATTATTATGACACATTAACTGGCCTTTAGCATCTCAAAAGTGGTAACTAGTTCAAAACCACCGACTAATGGATACAATTTAAAACGCAGGATTGAGCCCGTGCAGGAGATATTGCATTTAACCACAACATCCGCGACCCCTCGTTGCCTGTCTCTCTCTGGATTCAGACACATTCATCTCTTTCTCTGTCTGTCTACAATCGCATCAGTTCCGTCCCACGGTCCAACGTCTACGTGACTGAAACAATCTCCAGTCTCTTCCACTCGTCTCGCTGTCAAACAATCCCGCCAGCTCCTCAAACACTTCCAGTCATGCTGTCAAAATCTCACCTCTCTGCCAGCAGGCTCACGACTGGCCCGAGGAGAATGTAGCAGAGCCGCGCTATCTCTCTCCGCCGGCAAAGGACAAAGTACCTTCTATTTATTAACAAACGCCTTTGTTGTAACATCAGGTTATGCTTTCTTATGCACTCTAGATCATTTCTGCGGCCAATATGGGATATTGATACAGTTCTCTAACACCACAGAGGTTCAAAAATGCTTACTGAACAACAACAAACAAGTGCTTGAGTGTCACAAGAAGAGTTTGACGATAAACGACAGTGTTAGTCAGAAGGTGCAGCTGGGAGTGGCATGAATCTTATGGATCCCGTAATAATGCTAATGATGGGGACACTGATGTCAACGGCTAATGCTTTCACTCGATCTGTGGTAATGCCGCCCTGCTGCGGACTACAGTAATCCCTCAGAGCAAACAGAGCCACTAAAGCAGACTAATCACAATGAGGAGCGGATGTATGGTTTACCACTTTGCCAAACGGAAAAGCCAACCCTTGTTATCGTTTCAGATTCGTACCGTGCATTACCGCATCATCCGGGGAGGCTAAATAGCCCACCGGCACATGCATCATCTAGGCCCAGGGAGAGACGTTTATATTAGCCTTGGCGTAGGAAGGAAGATGATTAACCGTAAATGAATCTTGCCGCGAGTTTACTCTGCCTGTGTCCTGATGCTGGCCAACACACAGAAGACTCTTCAAAAAGCCTGATTGAATGTTTTTCGCAGGATTATATGATATGTTTACATAGGTGACAATCACTAAGGACAAGCTCTATAAATAATCGGCAGGTCAGCAATAAAACTGAGCACTTAAAATGCACTACATAAGATATTCTCGGTTCAAGGTTTCAGAACCATCACATCAACAAAAACGTCTTTAAAGCTCAAGGTGGCACAAATTCAAATTCTATTAACGTGCTAAAAAAGGCATGAACACTGAGGCTAATGCAGGCAAAATTTAACAAGCAATTAAAGCAACAAGTTAAACAAAATTATTCCATCTATACCAGCGTTTCCCACAAAAGTTTGTAAGCTATGAAGAATGGTACATTTTAAAGTTAAGTGCATACCGAACAGAGTCTTTGCATTGACTTGTAGCTGGTGGCCTTTTTAAACCAAAATCAGTTTAGTTGTGATAGTCACATTCAGATTGGTGTTTTTAGAAAGTCAAACTATTTGAATACAACAACATAAAATGTATATTATTCTTATGCCTAAGACAGAAATATATTACAATTGCAAAGATGCAGCCAAAGAATTTGAATGTAAAAATAATTGTACAACATTATTATCCCAAAGACAGAAACACAATACTTTTGTCAAGGTATGGTCATATTTACAGTGGTTCAGCAAATTTTCATGGGGGAAATCCAGTCATTCCAATAGGATTCAACAGGATCAGGATTTTTGCTTGAAAGCAAAAGATTACCCACACAGATTTCACAATGGATTCAAACGGTTCACAACAATTTGCTGTGATGACCAATAGAAAATGTCCTGTTTGGTTTGAAAGTGACTTCTGTGTGAGCTGTGCTTCACGCATCTCTACAATATTGACACTATACAATGGACCTTTTGCCCTGCAAAATTTCACCAAAATAAATATAAATGACAAGTTAATTTTTCATAAGTGATACTTTACACTACAGTAGTAACATTACAACACTGTCCTAGTTCCCCGTAAAACCCTCGCTGCATTCTAGGTAATTAATCATTGGGAAACACTGTATACCTTAACATGTTGAGGAAAAGTCTAAACATGGCCTTAATAGCCCATATTTCCAAGAAAGGGATGCAATGCTACCTGTGCACTTTTAACCAGTCTTATCTGTTTACCTGACAACAAAACTTGCAGCTACACTGAGAGATCACTAATCGCTTTTAAGTGTTATATAAACTTTAAAAACATTCCAACTACTGCAATTCCACGAATGTGCAGGCTATACTGAGACACATGCTCATGTAAACTGTACAATAAAAGCTTTGTGTTCAACTACAGGCTTTACATTGTAAACTGACAGCCGTATCACTACAGTGATCCAATGAGATGAGCAAACTGTGAAATATGAAATACCATTTCCTATTTTTTGGGCCTTGGTTTGTTACCAAAATGCAGGTCTAAATAACATTTACAATGTTTGGTCACCCAACGGGGTAGTAAATGGCCAAATAACTACATAAAATGTGACGGCATAGTCAGTTTATCACTTTTACGGTTTTCAGACAGTGGCCATAAAAAAAAATCCAATACACACATGGGACTCCTCACATGATATCCAAGACGACAGGTACAATAAACTCCAAAGACCATAATTAACAATATTTTAGGCCTATCTAATTATGTTTAGTATAGGTTTACTACTTCTAGACACAATCAGATTCCTTGCTTCCAGTGGAACAAGAATTGTAGAATGTCTAGCAAATATGAAGTGAAGTAATTAAATCTGACATAAACATAACATTTTTATATATTGATTATTTTGTTAACTGATTAACTTATTTGGATGAAACTCCTCCAAACAAGGTGCAATTCCAAGGCAATGAAAACAAATTGTGTGGGAAAAAAAAGTAAACCTATTGCTTCACATTTGAAAGCAGAAGTTAAAAACTCTAAAATTAAAAAATGACTAATCAAGACAAACAAAAGCACAAACTAAAAGTTAACTGATACGAGGTGCAAGAAACACATTCACCGTCTGAATATATTACATTTATACTCCAATATAACAGATGTCTGCTTCAACGTCTCCAAGGTCTAAGCATTCAAAACAGTCACACAAAACCCCAACAAAGGGCATTTGTATGCCTTATTACGTATGCAAGCTTAAATGTGAAGGCAATGTCATTATTTCGACCTGTTTACAGTGAATATCACCCTCAACCCGGTGCAAATCTACAGGTGATAAGAGCCATTGATTCACACGGGGGAATTTTCCCAGCAGGCCTCAGTAACTGCTGAACAACCTCAAAAACACTAAACACAGCACAAAATGTGTAACATTAGCTTTTTAACACAATAATTAGGATTTATCCAACGCTTACAAAAAAGTACTGTAGGGTTACCACGGTATCAGATACTACTAGTCAGTACAGTACAGGCCTGATTATCATATTCATAACATCGTATTTACACGTTAATCTTAAGTATTTAAATAACATGGCATATTACTACGCTATATACAAGTAGCTAGCCTAAAAATGGTTTATTTTGTATTTTGTAAACGAAAGAAAGCAGTAAACAGCAAACCCTGTGTGTAACGCTAAATGAGTGGCCATTGCTAAGGATGGTGACAGGGAACACTTGAAATCGCTTATTTAACACCAAATTACACGAATATTTAGTCAAAATGCAGTGGAAATTAGTACCTCAATATGTTGACATGTCAACCCACCGCTTCACAACAAAATATTAGGCGTAATAAGTATGAATTAACTGTCTGACAGACTCGTTTCGCTTAACGTACCTGGGTTCAGGAAGGATGATTTTCTTGCTCGCGCGGGCCGCTGGAGTCGATTTGCTCTTCTCCATCGCCATCAGGTAGCTGACATCGGCGAGAACCGCTTCGAGGTCCGCCATCTTCGAGCCCTTTGGGTCGAACCGAGTCGCTAACGGTACCAGAACCGGCCGTGAGGGGGGGGGGGACGTGAGGGGACGGTGGGCGGACTCAGCACGAGACGAGCGCGGGAGCTGAGGTGATGATGATGGTGATGATGATGCGCGAGAGAGGCGCGAACATCTATCCCAGCCTCAGTTCTTTTATTATCGTTTTTATTTTTCCAGAAGTCTCTCAGAAATCAACCATCGTGGCTGAAAATAGACGAAAAAAGCAGAAGGAAGAAAAAAAAAAAAAAAAAAAATCCACCCTGAAAATCTATAGGTCGCTTATCTATGAAGCAACGTCGCCTTCAGGTCTACTGGAGTTGCAGAAATGGCTTCTTGTTTCAGAGAGGAGAAATTTATGTGCATGGCATCACCCACAGGTCCGGAAATTATCAAAAACAATGATAATTCTAGATGGGGATAACGATAATATCGATTAATCGAACCCCCCATCCAGCACCCACCCCCTTTGGGTGAGTTTAACGCGAACCTGCCGGTGTACCGACCGTCAAAAAATGGCATGCAAGTTAATTTAAGCCACCGGTCTGTGCAGATGAATGGAAATAACGGGCTGGTTAACTACAAATACATGCAAGCTGGCCAGTCAGTGTCACAAATGGATGATGCTCAAATCAAAACGTCAATGCAATCCCGTTAAAACCAACAAGATGTAGAACATAAGTCGTAAACGAGCGGACAAGACGATCTTCTTACAGGGCACTAAAATAAAGCAAGCCAGCTCGCTGCAAAACTGACAAATCCCCAATGCATGAAAATGGACGCCGATATTTCCCTGTTCAATCACATTAACCAGTTGACAGCACGCACACAGATCACATACAATAAGGGTAATATGTATCCTCCTCTTCTTAAAAGGCGGAAAGATGGTGGAAATATGAAGCCTGATGGTTGGAGAAACATAAATAATGGCTATCGATGCGACACGAGCAGCTGGATTGTTTTCAGGATATCCAAAAAGCGTTCAAAATCTAAACAGCACATGCATGCGTGTAAATATCCAGCTAATATCACAAACAAATCCTCATTTTTGTGGTTCGATGGTTGAGATCTGCCTGTCACTCCTCTTGCTGGTCTTAGAAGTCCATTAAAGAGACACAATTAAACTAGATGCGTTTCGATGTGGCAAGTCCATTGCCTCGTGCAATGCAGTTTTCCTCTTAAACTGGATTTGCTTGCTCGTCAATTTATTTATGTAATGAGAGGTGTGCTCTAAGCACACACACACACAAAAAACGGCTGAGATACTGCTCTACTGTAACCTACAGATGAGAGGGGGGGCGCTAGAAAAGGAAATAAGCAAATGTGAACGAAAGCAATCCGAGTTTCCTTTTTCTAAAAAAAAAAAATATAATAAAAAAAAGTCGCGCTGGTGCCACAAAACGTGGTCAGATGAAACTGCAAGGCAAGAATATACACAGCTGCTGTGATTTAGCTGTGAATAAAAAAAAAAAACACACAAAAATAAAGAGTTCACTCTGAAATCTCTGCGCTTGATCTCTTGCGGAACTTCATGTGCATGCGTCTCAAACTCAAGCGTACACAGACGAAACGCTAAGAAAAAACGACGTGGATTTGAACCCCGACACGCTTCGTTCAGAGGTTTAAATGTACTTTCTTCCAAAAGAAGAAAGATTTGGATTCTTCGATGTTACTGCCGAGAGAAAGCACTCTTTTCGTTTCCATCCGCGTTTGGGTCGCAGATCCAAGTCTTCATCTCTTCCGACATCGCTCAACAAAAACACTATATCCGTCCATATAAAACACTCCAGTCCGATTCCGCTCAGCTCCTCCGGGAGAGAGTGCTTCTTGAGGATTCCCTGCGGTTAATCCAGATGGGAATACACGGCTATTTTCTTGTTTTAGTGCTTATGAGTGAGCTGAGTCCCACGGCGCGTCGTGAAGTGAAATTCAGGCTTTTCTGAGAGCTGCACTTCCTCCCAGCGGCCGAGTCGCTGCAAAACCCGGCGCTGGAGTCGCAAAACAAGGAACTGGAGCGCGAGGCGGAGCCGGACTCCAGCAAAGCAAAGACTTTTCCTTTTGGTTTTATTCAGTGACGCTTTTTTGTTCGAGTTGTTTTAGTGCCCTTTTGTTATACTTAATGTTATACGTATGCTCTCTCTTTAAATAAAAGCGTCTGCTAAGTGACTAAAAGCGTAAAAAAAGAGTAGCCTACTACGGCCAAGGCTTGAGTTATGCATATTAAATAGATCCTGCTGACGTTGCTTAGTAACCTTCCTGAAGCGGCCAGTCACGTTACCTCATTAATATTCATAAGTCGAACCTTCCCCATAGAAGGATTTTTCATTCGCCGTCTGAATAGCGCCCTCTCACTTTTCAGCAAATCAGCAAGGCGCACTGGCGTACGTCATCGTGCGTAATTAATATTCATGAGCCGTGGCTACATCATAGTAGCAAAGTGTAGTGGCTGCGCCATGTTATCTAAATAAAAATCGTTGTGTAAGCGCATCCCACCTCTTTTATCAACAATGCATGTACAAAAACAGTTCTTTTTTTTTTTTGTTTGGGTTTCTCCTTTCAGTTCCTGGTCATAGGATTTAATCTGACAAACAATGATATTTAAACCCACTTCTGGGAGCTAGTTTAGTCACCTCATTTCGGCTTATTCTCCAAATTCTGATATTTTGTTTCTCATTAAAGCTGATTATTTTATTGCACGCTTTTCTTAATTATGATCGTGTGGCTTGTAGGTTTATTGCTCCCTCTGGCGGAAAATTTGTGAAAGTGCATTTTGTTTCCTTGGGATAGTTCAGCCAAAAGAACAAATTGTGTCATGATTTAATCACCCTCAGGTTGTTGTGAGTTTCTTTCTTCTGTTGAGCACAAAATTATATATTTTAAAGAATGCTGATAACCAAACAGTTGACGGCAGCCATTGACTTCCATAGTATGCACTCTTAGAAATAAAGGTACAAAAGCTGTCACTGGGGCGGTACCTTTACAAAAGGTACACTTTTGTACCTATTAAGTTCAAATATGTACTAATATGCATCTTTAAGATACCAAAATGGACCTTTAAGGTACATACATGTACCTTTTGAAAAGGTGACAGCTTTTGTACCTTTATTTCTGAGAGTGTGGGGGGAAAAACATTGAAGTAAATGGGTAAATTTGGTTACCAACATTTTTTCAAATATCTTCTTTTGTGTTCAACAACTCATACATCTGACAAACGATGACAGAATTAAAATTTTTGTGTCAACGATCCTTTTAAAAAGAAAGTTTTTGAGCCAAAACAACTTATATAACATGTTTCAGTGAATTTGTACTAAAAGGCACAGCATTTAATATTTTTTCATTTGTTTGAAAGTGTCCAAAATCCCTCAAAGTTGCTCTGGGGTTTTAATAAATGCACTCTTTTTTTGGACACAGATTTATTACAGGAGGTCAGTGAGGTTTAAGAAAGACAGTTTATTTAGCATCGGGCTGAAAGGGGCGTGAGAGTTTTTGCAAGGAGAGGGGCGAGGAGAAATCTGTTACTGCTGGATACGGCGGATGGACTGGATCTGAGGGGTCTGGCAATGGGAGCCAAACTCCTTGAAGTATTTGTACTCCCCACAGTGGCGGTCACACTCCATGATGTACTGGTATCCACGATACCCAGGGAACTGGTAGCACACGAACCTGTTGCGTGCGGATGGAAGAACAGACAGCGGTGAATGAAAATGTGAAAGGAAAAATGACACAGAAGAAGCCAAACAGATACTCACGCTCCGGACTGAACACGCATAGAGCCCACTTCATTGTTGCACCATCCCATAGCCTGAAGAGAGGGGTAGTCGTCACTGAGCTCTCCCTTGCGGCCCAGATAGTTCTCCCTCTCAAAGATAGTCATTCTGCACTCCCTGTGGTTCTGGATGGAGTTATATTAAACATAATGTCAGCCAATCAGCATTTTTTTCCCCCAATGCAAACCAAAAATGTTCATTGCAATCAAAACCAATGCAAAATGAGGTCAGATAAGGCAGGTTGGGTCAGTGATGTATGACGTGGTTTTAAAGCTTTGTGAACTTACAGCGCAGGAAATGGGTCTAAAAGAGGTCATTCTCTCGATGTGGTAAGCATTGCTTCCTCCAAAGGCATCGCACTGAGGATACTCGCCACGCTCCAGCACAAACTGGTGACCCTGGTAATTTCCGTGCTCGTAGCCGACCCACCTGAAGACAAACACAGGTTAAACCTCGGCTGAACTTGTGTGCCACAGTGTTGTTATTATTGAATACTAAAGCTATCTTCTTAATTAAAATAAAGGTGAAATTAAATATACATTTTAGATGAAAAAACTTGGCCTTGGCAACTAAATGAAATCAGATAAGTACTAAAATAACTAAAACTGTACTAAAAAATAAATTTAAATTAAAGAATAGTTAAAAAAAAAGACAAAAGCACATAACAAAATTACTAAAAACGAGCTAAATTTTAAATGAAAACAGAGAATTAAAAGCGAATGCAATATATATATATATATATATATATATATATTTACATTTACATTTATGTATTTAGCAGACGCTTTTATCCAAAGCGACTTACATTGCATTCAAGTTACAGTTTTTACATTTTATCAGCTCTATATATACACATAATACACTGAAAGAACTTGGTGTTGACGTTCACTCAGAAATTTTCTTATCAAAAATGTTTTATTTACAACTATTAAAAATCATTTTCATTTATTGAATTAAGCTGAAATAAAATTAAAAATTAAAGCTTAAACAAAAATTCAAGAAAATAGAAACAAATAGAAATGCCTTGACAACTAACTGAAATGAAATCAGTTTAATTTGAGTGAAATAAAAAAATAAATAAATTAGGGCTTAAAAGAAATATCAAACAAAAAAATGAACAAAAAAGACAAAAGCACACACAAAAAATACTAAAATGTAAGCTAAAATGAAAATGAAAACTTAAAATATAAAAATAAAAGCAAATATTAATAAATACTTTAATGGTATATATTATATCATGTATGATTTACTCAGAAATTGCTAGTAAATTTCCCAAGTAATTACAAATTGAGTTAGAAAAACTGAAATAGTATTTTCTTGAAAAACATACTCGAAATAATGTTTTATTTACACCGTGGAAAATCATCTTTTGCTAAAACAACAATGTGGCATCAGTTTGTGGATAAACGCATGAACGTTTCATTTCAGACTGTCCTTGTACATCAAAACATGTTCTTAAGTGACCTGCTTGTTCAAATTAAGGTTACATAAATAAAATGCCACATGGAATAAGGACACGCTTGTTAAACAAAACCCCTGCCGACCAAGAATCACGATTACTATTGCTCATGCTTAGTGATTTTAACAAACCATTAACCCCAAATTCTGCCACTTAACCAGCACTGTTAGTAATACCACATGAAGACGGACTCACGTGAGCCACATCCAGAGATCTGAATATCATCTAAACTGTTAATGTTGATCTTGGCCTTAGAGAGCATGTTTTTTATGTGAGTGACGGGTCAGATCACGGTTTTTCTGACATGGGGTCTCAGCTATAGCAGAGATAATTGGCACAAACCTCAGGAATTACGTAAACTATCAAACAAAGAGATTGGAGAAAACACTCACGCTCCGCTCTCCACTCTCAAGGAGCGCACGCTCTCGAAACCGAACTCCATGACATTGCAGCACTCTGAAGTGAACTCATGGTGACGACCCTGGAAACACTCCTCGTCGTACACGATGATCTGGAAGACAGAGGTTGGGCACCTTTAAGGATTTCAAGGGCACAATTAAAGACTTGCATTTTGGGGAAAAGGCCAAATGGGATGTGAAGCAGCAGTTACTCAACGCCAGAGGATACATTTGAGGAAATATACTATCAAATTATAGCAAAAGCGTCCAGATAACAACATTCCTGGAGCACTTTTCGGACTCATGTAAGATCCCTTGGAAAACAACAGCTTGCTTTGGAGATCTTGATGAGTGACAGCATAGTGTCAAGTATGCACTGAAATAAATTGGCATGTATTGGAAATTGCAAGTAAATTTCATTGCAAAGAACACAATGAATTAAACATGAAATTAGAAAAACGAAAATACCTCAATATATTTGTTGAAAAATCTGAGCATTTTTACTCAAAAATTGCTAGTAAACTTCACAATTACAAATAAATGACAAGTAATACATAGAATTAATGTGACATTTTGGAGGGGAAAAACTGAAATTGTATTTTCTTTTCAAATGTACTTCAGTAATCATTGTTTGATTTACAACTTTGAAAAAAAAAAGTCAAATTTCTCTCAGAAATTGCTAGTAAGTTTCACAAACAAAGGGCAAGTGCAACATTGAATTAATGTCATATTTAGAAGCAGAAAAACTAAAATATTATTTTTCTTGTAAAATGTATTTCAGTCATTTTTGTTATAATTTTGTACATTTCAAGTAAATTTCACAATTACAAAGAAATGGAAATACATTGGATTAAATGTGAAGTTTTGAAGCAGAAAAACTTAAATAGTATTTTCTTGTAAAATGCACTTATTGTAAAATAGTATTTTTAAAAAATATATATTTTTTAAAAGTTACTAAAACTTAAAAAAACCTCAAAAATACTTAAACGCAGTACACAAAAATAAAAGCAAATGCAAAATATAAATAAATACTTTATATTATTATATAATACACGAAAAATGGTGTGTATTAATTTTCAATTACAAATAAATGACAAGTAACACACTGAATTAACTAACATTTTGGAGTGTAAAAAAAAAACTGAAATAGAATTTTCTTCTAAAATAATCAATAATCTTTTTTCTTTTTCATTAACAACTTCAAAAAAAATTATTATTATTATTATTATTTTACAGCATACCTTCCAATGGCCAGAGAACTTGGTGCAATGGTGAGTCATCTCGTCTGCTTGAAAACAAAGAGCAAGTTGATACAAACAGTTCAAAGTTCCAGATGAAACTTCACTAAAGATAATAGTGATGACAAATCAGCATCCCATACCTCTCGCACACACTAGAAACCACGCATCTGAATCAGACTAAATGAGACTTTACATTATCACGGTCTGACTATGTGCTCTGTTTTTGAGTTATTCTCGAGTCATCGGACCAAACAGGAAGGCCTCTCTAATAGAAGCCGAGGCCTGTGGCGGTGTAAACGTATGAGGGAGGTGGGGGGACAGACAACGGGCCCGTAGCGGAGAAGAACTCACCTCGCTTCGATGCCCTTGGGACGTCCTGATGTGAGAGTGAAAGCTGGGCATGTGCATGTACCCTTTTAAAGCCTCCCCTGGCAAAGGGCCCAGTAAAAGCCCCGGCTCAGCAGCGAGGGAGGGGCCTGCCATTGTCCAGCTGACAAAGGAGGGGTTAAATCTATACAGCTGGAGAAGTGCAAACACCACACTATCCCCGCCTGGATCCAGGCCTGGACGCTCGGACCTGGACACACGCGAGTCACATGCACATATGTGTTAAGGGCCGACGTGGATCTGAGACGGTGCATGTGCTGGTCTTGGACCTGTTCCATATACGACGCTCTTGTTTTGGTTCGGCGAATGCATTGAAAATAATGATTGACAGCAGGGGAGGTCTACAGTGATGCTGTGAAGATGTCATACACTTGCAGTAAATGCCATAATAAAAGATATGAAATTATTCTAAAGTATTCAAATTTACACGATATATTTAGCTTTTGTACAATAATGTACAGTTTTAAAATAACCCCTGTTTGTGGCCCAGGATAATCAGGTAAATCAAAATTATAGATAACCTTTAAATATTTTGAGGAAAATAATTGATCTTGGTCTCTATTTTTTAATAGTTTGGAGATGTGAAAAAAGGTGAAAAAAGCTATTTACATGCATTAAACAAAGAATAAATAAACAAATAAACATTTATTAATCATCTTCACCTATATATTATATTGATTGGGGTTTTTTTTTCTCAGATGAACCTCTATGACCTAAATTAATTACGTGTGATTTGTTAATCATGTTAACCTCTATAAATGTAATCTGAAATGTAAATGCTATATAAGTCTGATGCATTTTACAATAGCTTTGCATGTGCTCTCTGAAAATTGGCTTTTGGTAAGACTCATGCAAAAAATACAGTAAAAACAGTAATATTGTGAAATAATATTACAATTTAAAATAACCATTTTCTATTTGAATAGGCTATATTTGAAAATGTACTTTATTCTGGTGATGTAAAGCTGAATTTTCAGCATCATTACTCCAGTCTTCAGTGTCACATGATCCTTCAGATATGCTGATTTGCTGCTCAAGAAACATCCATTATTATCGTAAAAATATTGAAGACTGCTGTGCTGCTTAATATGTTTTTGGAAACAGCATTAGTTTGAAAATAGAAATCTTTTGTAGCATTATAAATGTCTTTACTGCCACTTTTGATAAATGTAATGTGTTCCTGCTAAATAAAAGCATTCATTTCTTTCAAATAAACATCTTACTGACTCCAAACATTTGAATGGTGTTATATTTTATTGCTATATTTTACAGTTAATTGGAGATTTATTTACTTACTTTCATAGTATTTATTTATTTAATTTTATCTATCTATCTATCTATCTATCTATCTATCTATCTATCTATCTATCTATCTATCTATCTATCTATCTATCTATCTATCTATCTATCTATATATCTATCTATCTATCTATCTATCTATCTATCTATCTATCTATCTATCTATCTATCTATCTATCTATCTATCTATCTATCTATCTATCTATCTATATCTATCTATCTATCTATCTATCTATCTATCTGCCATTTTCATCATAGTCTCACAAACTCTCTGCAGTTCCATCTCCAACCACAAGGGAAAACCTGACAGATATATTTTTAACCACTCCAGATTATTTTTAGTTTTAATCAATAAATACAGAATTCTGGCCTTCATAAACATTGCAGGAATGTGCTTTAAAAAAAAAGAAAAAAAGAAAGAAAACTTTTTTGACTGTGACAAAACAATTTTAATAACAACAACAACAACAGCAACAATAATAATACATTTAATATAGCACATTTCTAACATAAAATGCAAGCAAAAAAAGTCACGTCAGAATATTAAAAAATAATTATTATATACAATAAGAATACAATAAGATGAAAACTGTAAGGCTTCTATAAAGCTAAAGCATGTTAAGGTTTGCACACTGCTCTTTATTTATCCCTGTGCTTTCAAAGGTTATTGCTAATCATTGAGTGAGTCAGAGTAAGGAGAGGCTCTCAGAAGATACATTGCAGTTGTTACAGGGTTGTTGCAGCATTAATTTGAGAAGATTGTAGCCATATATCTCATACCACATGTTCAAAGTGTGCCTGTGAGACTCTGTGCAACTCCATGTGGGATCCTTCTGTTGCATAACAAGCTCGTTCTGTGTCTGCTATCACACATACTGTACCAAGACACAAACACAAACTAAAATATGCCATTGAATGTAATATTACTGTAAGCCTAAAAATCATGAGAATCTGAATGACTGGGATCAAACCATTAATAGATGTCAGATATGGATTTTAATATGGCCAACATTATGTAGCAATAATAATAATAATAATAATAATGAACACAATATATACAATTTTCTTATGGCCAATAATAATAATAATAATAAAAATAATAGTAATAATAATAATAATAATGCAGTAAATCTAAAAAAATATATATATTATTAAAAATTATATATATTTGTGTGTGTGTGTGTGTGTGTGTTTGTGTGTGTGTGTGTGTATGTGTGTGTGTGTATATATATATATATATATATATATATATATATATATATATAATAAAATAAATATATCTAAAATATATTAAAATATATTAAAAAAAAACATTAAAATATATTAAAAATAAAAACGATTTATAAATGAATTACAAATAATAAATTAATAACAAAATAATTATTATTAATAATAATAATAGTAATAATAATAATAATAATGCATTAAACCTAAAAAATATATATTATTGAAAATTATATATATATTTGTGTGTGTGTGTGTGTGTGTGTGTGTATAAAACATTGAAATATATAAAAAATGTAAAAACAATTTATAAATTAATTACAAATAATAAATTAATAATAATAATCATATTAAATAATAAATTAATAACAATAATTATAAATTAATAACAAAATATATATTAGATATTGTAATGCATTTGAAATCATAGTGTAACTCAGAGTGCAAACATCACAGCGTGCATTTCTTGTGAAACTTAAGCAAAGTCAGAGAGCACATTAGAGAGCAGAGTGAAGTGGATTAGGATCACGTGACCTCTGACCTGCATGCATACCTCTCGTCCATATGTAGCCTATAGCATAGAGCACCGGCTAAGAGGGAAAGTGCCATTGTCAGGGCTTTTCATTGACAGTAAAATGCTTACGGGCGCTGCGGGGAGAGCCTTCTGGGCTATGCGATGACCCTGCGGCTTTGGCACAGGCAAAGTCTGATGACGACGGGTTTCTATTGTACGCCGAGCGCCTCTGTACTCCCCTTGCCAGGGTATAAAAGTTAGAGCACTGGTCAGAGGGGGCCAGCACGAGCCAGCCATCCCAGCACAGCTGTACTCAAGCAGGTAAGAGCCCAGGTAAAACGGATACAGCAAAAGCTGAGTCCCTTCACCGTCTCACGGATCTAGTAGGGAATTGCCCTGGATTCACTGGTTTTTCAGGGATTGGAACCATTTGAAATGTGAAGCCCAAACCGTACCATCCCTAACATTCAACCCCTGTCCCACAACACCAGTCCCACATGGATGTTCTGGAGTATACGCACCAGTTTCAAACCTCATGACATTTTCCCACCCTTTGCTCTTTTCTCACAGACGTTCTTGAACCCCTTCATCATGTCTCAGACCGCCAAGTCCGCCACCAACCAGGGCACTGACGCCAAGGACAAGGGAGCTCCCGCCCCTGCCGCCACCAGCAAGGCTTCCAAGACCGGAGAACCCGGATTCACGGGTAACTACAAAGTAAGTATCTACGTTCCACTGGTTTCAGGGATTTTGTCAGACAGACCACGTACAGACACTGTGATTAGCACGAAACCTACACTCTTAAAAGTAAAGTATCTTTTTTGGAATCTATGGTTCACAAAGAACCTTTAAAATCCATTGCCACAAAGGTTCTTTATAGAATGATTTTCACTAAATGTTCCAAATTAGTTCTTTTTTTGACTTCTATGATTCCATGAAGAACGCTTAACATCTATGGAACCTCCATCACGCAAAAAGTATAACGGTTCTCTTAAAAGGTTCTGAAGAACCTTATTGGCTTCTATAGTTCCATGAAGAGCCTTCAACATCCATGGAAACTTTCCATTGTGCAAAAGGTTCTTTATAATAGAAAAAGTTCTCTGGGGAACCCAAAATGTTACTTTGATGGCATCGCTGCAGAAAGAGCCTTTTGGAAAGTTCATTTTTAAGAGCATCCACAAAATCAGGCTAATTTGTGAAATGTAAGTGGGAAGCCTGGTCATGGTCTGCTTCTTCTTCTCCTGCAGATCTTCCTGTTCGACCAGGAGAACTTCCAGGGCAGGATGATGGAGGTCCAGAATGAGTGCACGAACGTTTGTGAACGCGGAATGGACAGAGTCCGCAGTATCATTGTTGAGTGCGGCCCGTAAGTCATGGATATTTTCTAATGTGGATGGGGAAAACAAGATACTACTATAGTTTATATTAGTATTTTGGCTTCCTTTTTTATTTTGATTTTGTTGTTAAACTTTTAGTAATTTTGTCATTTTTTTGAACATGCCTATATAGTTTTTACTCGTTTTTATTTCTCTTACTGCATAAAGTTAAACTAAATGAAAGTGATACTTTTTTAGATATTTTAAAAATGAGTATTTTCACTTTTTTCAGTTTTCTAAACTATAACCCTGAGCTATATCTAGCTGGTACCATCCTTTTCCCTCCGTACTCATGCTGTCATCCCTCCGTCCCTCTTTTTTTTTTTTTTTCCTCGTCCACTGTCTGGTACACATCTGTCCCTGCTGTCCATGTCTTCAGCTTTGTTGCCTTCGAGCAGAATAACTTCCGTGGCGAGATGTTCATCCTGGAGAAGGGCGAGTATCCTCGCTGGGACACCTGGTCAAACAGCTACCGCAGTGATTGTCTCATGTCCCTCAGACCCATCCGCATGGTAGGACACTTGGGAGGGCGTCGCAACTTCTCCTTATTGAATTCAAATGCATGTTGCTAATTGGTCCAAATGCCTACAGGACCCCATGGAGCACAAGATCTGCCTGTACGAGCTGTGTGACTTCCAGGGCAACAAGATGGAGATCCAGGAGGATGACGTGCCAACCCTGTGGGCGCATGGCTTCTGCGACAGAGTGGGCAGCGTGAGGGTTCCCGGTGGAGCGTGAGTACCGAAACAAAACCTCAACTAACGGCTAACAGCAATGCTATCCCATGTTTTACACACTCTTTTCCTCTTTTCGAAGTTGGGTGGGATACCAGTACCCCGGCTACAGGGGCTACCAGTATCTGTTTGAGTGCGGCGACTACAGACACTACAACGAGTTTTGCGCCTTCCAGCCTCAGATTCAGTCCATGCGGCGTGTGAGGGACATGCAGTTCCACCAGCGCGGCTGCTTCAATCTGACCGCCGCTAAACAGTGAACTCACCCCGCTGCGCTCCTGTAGCATAGCGACTAGCCTTCTAATGGCGCTTTTTATCCCCGTACCTCCCCCTTTTCTCTGACTCCTCCCCCCAGAATAGATTCATTTAAATTGTCCCGGACATCTAACTGACTTTTTATGATGCCAATAATAAACATGTTTTGGAAAAACAAAAAAACTGACTTCTCATGTTATTCTTTTCTAACATTTAAAGGACTTAAATACACACATATAGGCTACAATTTAATACACAATTCACTCAAAAAAAAAAAAAAAAAAAAAAAAAAATCAAGGAAAATTTAAATATTCAAAATATCTTAATTTTGCTAATAGAGCTATTTTCTTTTAACAAAATTCTCATGGGAAATACATTCCATAATTTCAACATAATGTGTATTATATATATAGGGTTAATTATATGTTTTAAATATAGCATTTAAACATAAAATCTTATCTTTATAAATATTTATGTAATATTTAGGTTTTTATGATATATGTATTTAATAATATACTTTTATATTTAATTTAAACACAAAGAAATCATTTCTAATATCTGTAATCCTGTTATTGATCATATTATGCATTAGCATAGCTAATTATTATTAATTAAATATTAGTATTAGCTTTGGATAAAAGCGTCTGCTAAATAACTAAATGTGAATGTAAATGTAAATTTAAATGTAGCATCACAATATAAGCGCTTTTATTGAAATGTATTTTATACTATTATTATTATTGGCCATAAGTTCATTGCGACATACAAGAGTAAAGATTAATAATTTAATTTAAACTCAAATAAATAATTGATAATAAAAATGATCAGATTACGCATTAGTATTGCAATATATACAGTTTTTATATTAAAATGTATCTTGTACTATGATTTCATCATTTCTTTATAGAGTGAGACGTTAATTTATTTAGACAAAATGAATGAAAAATGAATGAATTTTAAAATTAATATAAATCAATTAAATAACACAAAATTAAAATGTATATTTCATTTTCATCTATAATAAAACTTAAAAACTAATCAAATAAATTAATAAAATAAAATGTCTGCGCTACGTCATGATCACATGACCCGGCCGGCCACTACACCGCTTCCTGTTTGCGTGCTGTTACAAAAGCAGATACATCAGAGCCAAGATGGCGGCGCTTTTCAAAGCACGGAGAGGTCAGTAGTGTTCGCTACTGATTATTACTGTATGTTTACAGCAGTGTCACTCGCAGCTCACGACCGTCTCTGCGCGCATGTAATATGCAGCTAGTTTATTAAAGAGACCAGTGCAGAGTGATTCTAAGTCCATAAACATTTGTACGAATGTCTAAATCCCTTTTGGTAATTGAATATTAACGTAACGTTAGATCATAATCTTAACCTTTTATATGACGCTGTTTCGGTTAGGCCTAAAGTTAAGTTAATAAACTAACTAGTCAATACATAGAATAAGAATAATCACGTGCTTACCTTATTAAAATTCACTTGAAATAGATTCTCCATGATTAGGCACGAATACGCCTGACATATGAAATGTTATTAGTTTGCTGTGTTCGTGTTGTTTTGGATGGTTTATTGTCATATGTAGGGTTAATCTTTACTCTGACAGCTGACTGTTTCATTCAAAACAAATGTCATTCAGTGCAAACAGTGCAAACTACTGCTGGTTTCTTAAAGAAATGCACGCGTTATGCATTCAGAGTTGGTTTACAGAAGCACAATTCTACTTTAATGAATTTTTCTCATTATAGTTATTTTAGATTTTGTGAAAGCGCACAATGACCTTTTACCTACTTTTACGCTGAAGGTTCTGCGCATGCGCATAATTCAAAAATCTTGTTTTTATTATTATTATTTTTTATTATGTTATCATGTTTTTATTGTGTGAGGTAGCTGTATTTTTTAACCTAATCAAAATAGCCCAACTGCAATTTTGAACAAACAAACAAACAAACAAACAAACAAAACATTATTTTTTGAAATTTTATTATTATTTTTGAAAGTACTCTTCATGTTACTAGTGAAATACGAGTGTATGTATATATAAATTAACATATATATGTATATATATAGTTTGTTTTGTACACGAGCCATGGAAGTTTCATGATTTTCTTTATTTTACTGTGTAAATACTGTAATCAAATATTTTTTACTGATTAGATTATGATTTAGAATTGCAATTCATGCAGTTTTTATTGTCATGTATTTATGCTTTCACTGCTTTATAATTGACTTATTTTTTCTGAATCACATTTATGTTGCAGTTTTGTTTTCTCTTTATTAATTCAGTAATTGTATACAGTATGTTACCATCATCTTCTTTTGTGTGTTTCTCAGCTCTGGGCACGGCGGTAGGCCGTGGCGTTCGCTGTTTGAGCCAGCTTGCGGAGCTGCCAGAGTTGCATCAGATGATGAGGCAGACATGTAGGGATTACGCTCAAAAAGAACTTGCGCCAATCGCTGCTCAGCTAGACAGAGATCACAAGTTCCCAGCCAAGCAGGTAAAAGGAACTTGAGCCGAACTGTCTTTTGATCCGAGCATTTGAAGATGATTGTGATTGTGTGTTTTTTAACGGTGTAGGTAAAAGAACTGGGTGCGATGGGTGTCATGGCTGTAGAGGTACCAGAGAGTCTGGGCGGAGCTGGGATGGATTATCTGGCGTACTGTCTGGCTGTGGAAGAGCTCAGCAGAGGATGTGCATCGACCGGAGTCATCGTCAGTGTGAATAATGTGAGTCGCCTTTTATTCTGTGAGTCACTGAATCCTGTTGAATCTGTTTAAGTGCACATTTTAAACTTCAATCTGTATTTGAACATATACGGTTAAACTGTGAATTCATGCAATGACTAAAAAACTCATGCAATTAATAGCAAAAAAAATATCTTTTCAGATATATCTTCCAATCCTACACCATGTTTTGGATAAATTCCAATTTTGAGACATTTTATTTTTATATATACTGTATATATGTTAGTGCTGTTAAACGATTAATCGTGATTAATCGCATCCAAAATAAAGTTTTTTTTTTTATTTTTATTTTTTACATACTTGTGTGTGTATATAAATATACATACATGCGTGTATATATTTAAGAAAAATATGTTATGTTTATATATTAAATATATATAATATAAATGACATGAATATAAATATATGTAAATATTTTCAAAATATGTACTGTATGTGTGTGTATTTGTATATATAATAATTATACACAGTACACATACATATATTATGTAAACAAAAACGTTTATTTTGGATGCAATTAATTTGTATAAATATGTATATATGTATATATAGTAAATGATTTAATAAATGTTGTTCTTTTGAACTTTCTATTCATATTGGATAGTATCCTGAAAAAAACATGACATTTTCCACAAAAATATTAAGCAGCACACCCGTTTTCAACATTGATAATAATAGTATCAAGCATTAAATCAGCATATTAGAATGATTTCTGAAAGATCATGTGACACTGAAGACTGGAGTAATGATGCTGAAAATTCAGCTTTACATCACTGGAATAAATTACATTTTAAAATATATTAATATAATTCACAATTTGACTGTTTTCACTGTATTTTTGATCAAATAAACATCTTTGGTGAGTGTAAAAAAATGTAAATCCTTCCCATTGTGCTAACTTCATATATATATCTAATTTTTTTTTTGTTTTTTTTGTGTAGTATACACTATATGTGTGTGTGTGTGTGTGTGTATATATATATATATATATATATATATATATATATATATATATATATATATATATATATATATATATATATATATATTAGTGCGATGTGATTAATTGCATCCAAAATAAAAGTTTTTGTTTACATAATATGTGTATGTGTACTGTGCATATTTATTATTGTATATATAAATACACACACATGCATGTATAAATTTCAGAAAAATAGGTTATTTATATATATATAAAATATATTTATTTATAAAATAAATTATATGAATATAAATATAGACATGTAAGTACATGTAAATATTTTCAAAATATATACTGTATGTGTGTGTATTTATATATACACATTACAGATGTATCCTTATCATTTAGCTGAGATTTAATTCTGCATGTGATCGAATTGCTGTGTTTTAGTCTCTGTACCTGGGTCCAATTCTGAAGTTTGCCACAGAAGAACAGAAAAAGCAGTGGATTACTCCCTTCACCACGGGGGAAAAAGTGGGCTGTTTTGCTCTGAGTGAGCCAGGTAAACACAGCTGCGGTTCCTTGAGATTATAAACACAGGTGCATGGCTATACTCCAACTGAGATGATTTCATTCATACTCTACATCTATAGATCCGTAGAGCTGCCATGTTTACGCTAACATCAGTGAAAGCTTGTTTTCATCTTCGTGTGGTCTGAAATGTAAAGGAAACGGCAGCGATGCAGGTGCGGCGTCAACACTGGCACAGCAGGAGGGAGACGAGTGGGTTCTGAACGGAACCAAAGCCTGGATAACCAACTGCTGGGATGCTTCCGCCACCGTCGTTTTCGCCACAACAGACAAGAGCTTAAAACACAAGGTTCGTGTGCGACGAATGAACTGATTTGAAAAAGAACTGATCATTTCATAAAAATGTAAAGAGCTGAAATTGTTTTGATTTGATGTATTCATAGGGTGAATAGGGAATTTTCAAATGAAAAAATACATTGTTTATTTACTTCATTGTTTTATTTTACTTAAAAATCAGGGAATTAGTGCCTTCCTAGTGCCGATGCCTCATCCAGGGTTGTCTTTAGGGAAGAAAGAAGACAAACTGGGAATTCGAGCTTCATCGACTGCCAATATCATTCTGGAAGACTGCCGCATCCCACTCGACAACATGCTGGGAGAGCGCGGAATGGGCTTTAAGATTGCAATGGTATGATTTTTTTGACTGCACTAAAGCATAAAAACAGCACAATAGTTCCTCCCCAAAAACAATGCCACAGCCAGTTATTCTACTTTGAAATGTGCGTTCCTTGTTGGAATCGTGGTTTTTGTTTTGGTCTGTGTGTGTGATTCCAGCAATTGACAGTTTACTCGATAGTATTTCAGCACCCCGTGTTGCCAGATGGTGGAAAACACAGCGTGTGGCAACCGTGGAAGCCTACAAATAAACTGGGTCATTCATTGCAGATTCTACCTGACCTAAAAAGCCTCAGCATCCGTCTAAAAACCTCTATGACCAGAAGCATATTTAAAATGCAGATACATCAACTTTTGCATGTCGTCAATCTGGCAACCCGTGTGAGTGTCGAGTCTAAGGAGGAGGGGGAAGATTCCCCTTTCTGTCAAACTAATTTTATTGGACTGTCCAGCTTTTAATGCATGTAGAAAACTCTTATGAACTCATATAAAGAGTTACTTAGTATAATTTTGCCCGAAAAAATGATCATATGTTAATGTAAAAAATCTTGTGTTTGGTTTTTATTGTATTTGTTATGCTTGCATTTTTTAAATTGTTTTAGCCATGAAAATAGATGCTGGCATTAAATAAAAATATACTACTAAGGAGGAGGGGTAACTCTGGAACCTTTGTCAGTTACTGTATAAAGTTATAAAACTAAAGCTCTTTCGCATTTGCATTTTATTTTCTCTGTTTACGTGGGATCTAATGCAGCTGTTTTGTATCCCACAGCAAACTCTAGACAGCGGGCGGCTTGGTATCGCGGCACAGGCTCTTGGTATCGCTCAGGCGGCGCTGGACTGCGCGGCTGATTACGCTCATAAAAGAACAGCTTTCGGCGCTCCGATTGGGAAACTGCAGGCGATACAGGTGATATACTGACTATAACTCACAGCAAACACTCCCTGTGTGACATTCAGGGGGAAAGTGGAAAGCTTTAGTGTTTTCATCTCTCATCTGGGATGATTCAGCTGCTGACGTTTCTCTATAAATGTCTCTTTCAGTTTAAACTGGCAGACATGGCCTTGGCCATAGAGAGCGCTCGACTGCTCACCTGGAAAGCTGCAATGCTGAGAGATGCAAAGAAACCTTTTACTAAGGTTAGTCTGTTTTCTCAGAACTGTTTCTGGTAAATGTGCTTAAACTTGGGGATTAGTGGGTAAATAAAAAGATGTGTTTGTTTGTTCTGCAGGAAGCTGCTATGGCTAAACTGGCTGCATCTGAGGCTGCTACGTTTGTCTCCCACCAGGTAATCGTCAAATAGATACTTTATGTCTAGACATTTCATACTGTAGATGCACTAAGATGAGTGTTTTGTTGGAATGTGAAGGCCATCCAGGTGCTGGGCGGGATGGGATACGTCACAGACATGCCTGCTGAGAGACACTACCGCGACGCTCGCATCACAGAGATCTATGAAGGCACCAGCGAGATCCAGAGGTTAGTCATTGCCAACAACCTTCTCAAAGAATATCAGCAGTAGGAGAGCTGATGTTCACGTTACGACACCGTGCCTGGATTGGCTGATCCAGTCGGTCACAGATCTCAGGACTGGATTACTGTGACTGGCCACTGAAGATTACGTTGCTGTATCACAGATTGAGCTACACAAGACTATTTGAAGTGCATTTTCTCATTTGTGCCACAAGAGTGCAGTAGAGAGTCTGGACCTTTTGCCTTTGTATCAGACTTTGTAAGGACTAATCTTCACTGGGAATTTCAGTGCATATCTGATTGTACATAATGAATTGTATGCATTTTAAAACAAATGATGATATCTATTTTTAAGTTGTTTTATTGTAACACACCTTATTGTAATTCTAAGATTTCTCTGCAGCAAATGTTCTGATGATATAATTTGGTTTTAATCTTGGTTGGAGGGACATTGTGCTATTTGAGGATATTGAAACGGCTTGCATGCACTGGTACATGTTCCAGTTGTTTCTTTGGTCAGAATATGATGCAAACTTGAATAATACAATGCTGAAATTTGGAAACATTTTAAGCGAGCTCCAAAAGTCTTGAGATCGCTAGTGAAAAAGATTCTGTTTTGTCTAATTTGGTGATAAAATAAATGCCATTACCTGCATACAAATTTGTGTGAAAATTGAAAAAATGCAAATGTTCAGAATATAAAATATTTATTTTTAATGTATTTTACAGAATTTTATGTTTTCAGTATCAAAAAGGGTTTCCAGATTTAGGTTAAAAAAATTTTTTTTTTTTTTTGCATATATTGCAAAAATTAAAAAATGGTTTCCAGATTTAGGTAAAAAAAAAATCATAATTTTTGCATATATTGCAAAAATTAAAATAACTTGAATGAATCCTGTTAAAGAACCCTGTTTATTATATGCATTTGTTAGTGCATGTTCTTCCTGAGCTCATGGGGAAATGAGCGCTTGACCAGATTTGGCTTCAGTCCCACCTGCTGCGTGTCTCTAATCTATCGGCCACATCAGGGGAGAAGAGGCGCCATCATTTCTTGTGTGCCGTTTCTGTCATTTCAGAGCGTGTGAGCTTTTCCCACAGGACTCAGAACTGGGTCAAAGTTCCAGAATTCCTGAGACCTGAAATGATGCTGATGATCTTTTATGAGGATAAAGGTCATGGCTCAGACTTTTGTTGTCCTTGCTTTAACAATGCCTAAGATCATAGGCAAAAAAAAAAAAAAAAAACAGTGCAGGTTAAAGGAATGGTTCCCCTCAAAACATGCAGATTTTCACTATGCAAGATGTTAATTGCTGTGGATTATTTTAATGTTTTTATCAGCTGTTTGGACTCTCATTCTGACGGCACCCATTCACTGCAGAGCACCAATTGCTGAGCAAGTGATGTAAAGCTAATTTCTCCAAATCTGTTCTGGTAAAGCACCAAACGCATCTACATCTTGGATGGCCTGATGAGGAGTAAATTTTCAGAAAATGTTTATTTCGGGGTGAAACATTCCTTTCACCTCTACCGGTTACAGTGGCCCCCCAAAAATTATATACACACATTCATATGTATGAATATCGTAGCATTAGATTATTTTGAAAAAGATGGCAAAGCCACGCTTTTCAAAGCATTTGCTTGTTTTTTTAAGTATATTGTCATATATACTAGTAATTTAGGAAGCAATTTAGTATATCTATTCATTTTAACTGAATAAAAACAAGCTGGAAATGTTGGTTTATTTTAGAAAGATATCAGAAATCAGCTTTTTCTACAGTTATTTTATTTTTAAAGTGTACACTTCAGACACTCAGTTGCATATGAAACATGCATATGTACAAACAAAATTAAGCAACTGCACACATTATTACCAAAAAACTTTTTATTTATTACTTTGAATATGCACATATTTACTAAAAAATGGTTTCATACAACTATGTACAATCAGGAGGTTTAGATGATCCAAACAGTCTCATGTAAAGCTGCAGCCTGGAGTTTATAGGCAGAACAATAGGCATTATTCAGTGTCTTGTTGAAGCACAGACCGTGTCTAATTAGTGCACTCTCATAAAGCGGAACAAACACGAGAAATATAGACCCTCCCTTCACCCCCCTTAAGCCACAGTGATTAAAATCAAACGCAAACAAGTGGGCCGCCGACCCTAATATCATTAACTAAGACAGAAATACCCGTGTACATCTAATTCATTATTACTATGACAAACTGTTAAAGAAGCTAAAGACAGAAAAACATAATCAAACATAGTTTATACATTCTGACAATTGATTATCTGAATGTTCGGTACAAGACCTGTTGCATGTAAAAGGGAAGTTGACCACATTATTTCATCCGAAACGATTTTAAACATTTTTTGACATGCGGTTTTAATTAATATGCAATATTTGTACTTTTAAAAAATAATTTCTCACACTCATTTGTAAGAAACAGAGCACCTAAAAATACATTTTCATATATATTTGAACCTTAAATCTTGTTTTGGAATTAAAAAATACAATTATTGATGAACTACCCAAATATTCAACAGCCTTGAAAGTCCATATGCGCAGAGCCACTAGTCCATGATTGAGGTTCACACATAGTTTCGTTTATCATAGTCCCCGTTGATTGATGTGGTTTTTGTAGGTGGAGGTACATATTTTAGAGGATACGAGGATTTCTCATCATGTGGACGAGAGAAACACAGGATCACTCCTCCGACCAGAAGCATGGCAGCTGCTGCCCATCCGATGTAGAGCGCAGCTCCAATTTCTCTCTTCTTTGCATAAGGCACTTGAGGGTCGTAGAAGTCTGAGATGATGTTATTGGCCATCCAGCACAGAGGCACCAGCACAAACAAGCCTGCGATGATGTATATCACCCCTCCGACGTTGACTACTTTGGCTTTGATGGAGTCTTTACTGATGCAGTTGGTGCACTGAGCGCCAGCGATGGTTATCATCAGAGCCTGGACACCCAAAACTGCTGAGATGACCGTCAGCGCCCGAGCGGTCTGGAGGTCAGTGGTCAGCGCCAGGACGGAGTCGTGCATTTTACACTGCATCTGACCCGTGCTTTGGACCACGCAGGACATCCACAGCCCGTCCCAGATGTTTTGAGCCACCACAATGTTGCCCTCGATAAAGGCGGACACTTTCCACATGGGCAGCCCGCAAGCCACCATCACCAAAAGGGTCCCGGTGACACTCAAGCCAAGTCCAATAGTCTCCAGACACGCAGAAATCATCTTTTCAAAGTTTTTTGATGCTCTTTTTCTCAGTTTAGAAAGTCTTTTTGTTTAAAGCAGGTGTTCAGAGGAGCAGAAGTGTCTCTACATCGCTTGGCAGTGTTGCAGGATGAGATGCGGTGGCAGTTTTCTGCTCTTGTGTGCAGGGAGGATGCTGATATAGAGCACTCACAACAAAGAGGAGCGGCTCCAGCCAATCAGAGCGCAGCGCGTCTCCCGACAGCCAATCAGAAGTGAGAGCCGCTGGACAAAACTGGTTAAGACCAAACTGCATCGTTCAGTCGGAGTTTTTAAAAGTGACGGTAGAAGCAACATACTGGAAGTGTGACTTCCTTGTCTTCCTGGTATTCTTTAAGAAGAAAAGCCCACTTTACACAAGGGGGGCAGGTGTTAAACAAGCACACCAATGCATAAGATAAGAGGTCATTTCGTTATGTTGAAAAGGAACGTCAGAAATAATAGATGACGGAGCGCTGCAAAAGAATCCGAGAGAATACTGGCGCGAGACGCTTTCAATTCTTTAATACTGAGCAAATATGTGTGTGTGTGTGTGTGTGTGTGTGTGTGTGTGTGTGTGTGTGTGTGTGTGTGTGTGGAAGAGAGCAAGTGCTTTCCTGCTTATTTACCGGTCCCCCCCCCCCCCTCTCAATCGCTATTCAATTTCGTCTTATTACAGTTATTTAAATGCAATTATTTTGACAGTTATTACTTTTAAAAGCGAATGTTTATCCGAGTTAACTAACCTTTGTGTTCTCATTTGTGACCCTGGACCACAAAACCAGTCTTAAGTGTCAATTTTTTTAAATTGAGATCTATACATCATCTGAAAGCTGAATAAATAATCTTTCCATTGATGTATGGTTTGTTAGGATCGGCCAATATTTGGCTGAGATACAACTATTTGAAAATCTGGAATCTGAGGGTGCAAAAAAAAAAATCAAAATATTGAGAAAATTGCCTTTAAATTAGTCCAAATGAAGTTCTTAGCAATGCATATTATTAAGTTTTGATACATTTACGGTAAGAAATTTACAAAATATCTTCATGGAACATGATCTTTACTTAATATCCTAATGATTTTTGGCATAAAAGAAAAATTGATAATTTTGACCCATACAATGTATTTTTGGCAATTGCTACAAATATACCCCAGCGGCAAGACTGGTTTTGTGGTCCAGGGTCACATTTAGCTCTTGTTTATTAAAGTTCTGTTGTGATGTAATGCGGTCAACAAACTTGGAACTACTTCATAGATGTCGTCTTTCTTTATTTGTCAACGATAAAACTATAAAGGAAATTAATACAATATTTTTGGATTTTATCTGGAAAAATAGACCTTACAAATTAAAAAGAGAAGTGCTTGCTAATTCCAGAAGCGAAGGTGGCCTTGATTTTTTTTTGGACTTTTGCAGATACTGTAAACAGCTTTAAAGTAAATTGGTTGAGAAGGTGGCTTATGAATCCAGTGTCACTGTGGTTCTTTAATAAGATATTTGACCAACTTGGTGACCTATCTTTCTTACTAAAGCGTAATTTCTTTCTTCGCAAGTTACCTATTTCCTTATCTAACTTCCATCAGCAATGTTTTCTTTCATGGAAATTGTGTTTTGTCCATGGTTTCTCCCCTCACAAAGTTCTCCTTTGGAATAATGCTGATATAACTGTTAGAAATAAGTCCCCCAGATGGTTTAATAATAACTTGAACTGTATTCTATCTGTGTTTGATGATTTTGGTAATATTTTAACTTATGAACAATTTACGAATCTCCATAGTTTTCCAGTCCATAAGAACAAACTAGACCATCTTCCCATTTAGGTTGGTTATGCACCTTTTGCCCTTCCGGCTTCGCTACTGTTCGGATGCTCTTGCTTATTGCTCTGCGCTTTGCTTCCTATTTATGCACTTTTCTCAGATCTCTCTTAGATTTTAACTTCAGCAGATCAGCACAGTGCTCAAACACATATTTTTCCTCGCACTGCCAGCAGCTTGCATTCCGGAGACGGGAAAACACAGCTGTCTACATTCAAACAGACAAGAAAAAATGCCTCTCGTGGAATCTACTTGCTGCATGAACTGTTTGGTCCGGACCAAATAAAATATTGATTTTTTTTTTTGCTTTGTGCGGTTCGCTTTCACACTGCCATTTTTTCAAGTGAACCAGAAATTGTAAACAAAACCACATGTGTGCAAAGGTCATCCGTTCATTGGACAGAAATTCTCAAGCAGGTAAAAACAGGAAAACAGGAAGTGCAAAAACAGGCTAATCATGGAGATCTTTCGTGGTGCAATTTTTATTCTTTTACTGATTTGCTGTCATGAGATAAAAACGCAATATGAAGAAACTTATGAGCATCATATGAGACACTGTCATACAATGTTGTAATTACGACTTGCCAAAAATAAAATCTATAGATATGAAATACTTAAAGCATATCAAAATGTTACTTTAAACATTTAACCTAGATAAATGTGCGCTATTAGGAACTGTAACCTCGTTCAGAACTCTAAAGGGTATATTTTTATTTGTGTGCACTCACAATATCAATAAAACGTGCTTTTCTAAAATAAAGAAAACTAATAGGATGCGCTTCCCGTCAAAAATGAAACGTAACAGTGAATATTTTCTTTACAGACATGATGAATATATCTATAGAAAGCTTTGAATTACTACAAAACGAAATAATTCATATCCAAAACAAAAACTCTTTCATTAGAATCCGCAAAGATGCATTACTTTCTAAAGGCGCATCCAATGAGGAGATGGCAAGTCTGGATTTTTAACTTCATCTTTGTGACACTGACTCAGAAAACACTAGTTTATTAATAAATAATTCAAATATCTCCTTACTGTTTCCCCCAGACACATTCATTGTAACTTTTGCTGGGGCTTTGCGGCAAGCTTTAGCCTATTTGGTGTGCTCATGTCACGTTGCTGTGAGCGCTATGGTCACGAAAACTCATAATTTACATGAGTTTTAAGCATTGCGGTTTGAAAACAAGTGATTTAAGCGATTGAAATGCAAACAACAGCACTATATGTGCGAGCTGTGTGTTTTCTGAGCGTGCTTTCTGGAATTGGATCGGATCGGATTGAGGCCGGTTCATATTCACACCTTAAATGAACCATACCAGAGTTTGTTTGGAAGCGGACCGAGACCACCTCTTCAGCTGGGTCTTGGTACGGTTGTTTGGTGCGCACCCGAGTGCGATTGCTGTATTCACACCTGCCCAAAAGATCCGCACCAAGAGGGGAAACGAACTTGAGTTCGTTTCAATCGAACCAAACAAGACAGGTGTGAATACACACTTTGCTGGACTTCCAAAACAGGCCCTCAGCATACAGCCGGTGAGTCCTGTGAATCTCAACAGTTTATACCAAGTGTAGAGAAACGAGCCGAAACTGATCGACAGACTAATTGATGGCACAAACAGGGAGCGAGACCCAAAGGGCACTCGAGACATCAGATTGTCACGAGTATCTCGTATTGCTGCCGTAGCATCCTCTACCCCAGATACGGCTATGACAAGACTTGTAAACACTGGTATTCTACCACCCCCTATACTGTACATCTTGAGAACAGATTTGAAGCATTAATGAATGTGGGTGAGGAATCCCCAAATGTGATCGAACATAGATCGTATAAGCCAGCAGCTAACATCGCTACTAACAGACGCTTGAGGTCAAGCAGCCGAGCCCAGGACTCTGATAGTGGGTGACTCTATTATCAGAAACATCAGTAGCAGGACTACAACTACATGCTGCTTTCCTCAAGCAACCGTCTCTGATGTGAACAAGGAACTTCAGAACATTCTGATGAAGCACAAGACTGCAAATTGAGTCATCATCCATGTGGGGAAGAATGATATTCGGAAAGAGCAGTCAGAACTCCTTAAGAAGGATTTCAGTCATTTGGAAAGAGCTCCATGAACCATGTGGACCACTCCCAGAAAAGGGAACTAATATGTTAATCTTTTTTGGGGCCATAGACAGCTGTTTAAACTGGATGGCCTCCACCCAAATATTCTTGGTGCAAGAGTGCTAAAGGACAATATCTATTCTCCCTCCGTCATCCTTCAGTGGTGTGTGCCAGTCCACTCGGTCTCAATGGCACACACACACCTGGACAGAGTATGAGTTACCACAGGACTTCATATCAGCTTCAGAGATATGGTTGACTCATCCCACAAGGACATTGATAACACCATGCAGCCAAAACAAGCTCTCCTCACGGAGACTATCCCAGCTGAGCCCTGCCCAACGAGCTCTTCACAAACAGATTGTGACGTATTGCATCAGCTCCAAGACTCAGCACCTAAGGACGACTTTCTGGAACAGCCAGGGAAGCCAGGACAACATTTCACAGCCACCGGAAACACCAGAACCAGAGCCCCGCTCAACAGACACATTATCCCTTTCTCCAGTATCTCCACTTCTAAGCTTCTCACTAAAAATGGAGGAACTGCTGTATGCTGGGACCAAACTCTCCCACTCTTTCGCTGCAAGCCCCAGATATCAACTAAAAAAACGGCGGGTCCCATAACCACCAAAGACTGCAGGGCCAGCTCTCCCTCCTCCTCCTGTGAGAGCTCTCCGACCGCTGCCACAACGTCAGGGCCCAAACCCTCCTCCATCGGCTGTAGGTGAACCAAAAACAACTGATAACAGCTCTCAGTGATATGTGTCGGGCCCCCGCTATATTAGCAACAACATTCACAAATGTTTACAGAACAAGCGGGAACCCAGTGTGCCTGTAGCTTTCTCTATCTCTGTTTTAGCACGTGATAGAAAGTCTAAGGCCTTCTCAAGCCGTACGGCTGACCCATCTAATCTGCGGCCAGTAATGCACCAATCTAAGATTGCTGTAGAGACAAAATGTAATTCCATCAAGTTAGCATTTTTAAACATTCGCTCCCTAAAAACTAAATCATTTCTGATCAATGATTTAATAACCACAAACAACCTGGATTTTATGTTTCTAAATGAAACATGGCTTGAAGACAGCTGCAGTGCAACAGTCCTCAATGAAACAGCCCCTCCTAACTTTAATTTTACAAGTGTCTGCAGGACTGTTAGGAGAGGTGGAGGTGTAGCTGCTCTATTTAAAGATGTTTATCAATGCAAGCAAGTGTCATTTGGTCAGTATTTGTCTTTTGAATACCTAGGTATTGTGCTGAAAGGTGCTCCACGCATTCTGTTTATCATTATTTACAGGCCTCCAAAATACTCTCCAGCCTTTGTTGAAGAGTTCACAGAACTGTTATCAATGATTTCCTCAGAGTTTGACTGTTTTACTATTGCAGGGGATTTTAATATTCACATAGATAATGCTGAAATCAAAACTGCAAAAGAAATTATAACTGTTTTAAACACTTTTGACCTGATTCAGCATGTGCATGGACCCACACACAATCGTGGACACACTCTAGATTTACTCATCAGTAGAGGTCTAAACATTTCATCCATTGTTATTAAGGATGTAGCACTATCTGATCACTTCTGTATTTCTTTTGATATATTGATCTCTGTTACCACTGAATCTAGATCTGTCTCTGTCAGAAAGAGATGCATTAATGAGAACACTAGTGCGCTGTTTATGAAGGCTATATCTTTAACACCAAGCATTTCTGCAGACTCTGTTGATCTTCTCCTGGATTCATTTAGCTCAAGAGTTAAGGATGTCATTGATGATATCGCTCCTGAAAAAGTCAGCAAGAAGAATGGCAGATAAAAATCATCTTGGAGAAAATCAACAGCAGTTCAGAGTATGAAAAGACAATGCAGAAAAGCTGAGCGGATGTGGCGGAAGACGAAACTTGAAATTCACTATAGCATCTATAAAGACAGCCTTCATGCTTTCAATGTGCCACAGCTAGACAGACCTTCTTCTCAAACCTCATAAACAGTAACTTAAACAACATTCGCACTCCTTTTGCTACTGTTGAGAGACTAACAACCCCCCCCCCCCCCCCCGACAGCAAATGCAATGAGTTTGCTTGCTTCTTTTCTGAGAAGATCAATAATATCAGAAAGGAGATTGGCATATCTAGTTTTGCAGAGGTCACACAGATTCGACCACAATTTCAAAAAGAAGTGACTATGTCTGTTTTTGAAGCAATTGATAGCAAAATTTTGGAAGAAATCGTACAGCACCTTAAATCGTCAACCTGCTATCTTGACACACTTCCCACATCTTTTTTCAAAAGTGTGCTTAACTGTTTAGAAGCAGATCTCTTAGAAGTGGTGAACGCCTCACTTCTTCCTGGGACTTTTCCAAACTCCCTGAAAACTGCACTTGTTAAGCCCCTTCTGAAAAAGCGCAATCTTGATAACACAATGTTGAGCAACTATAGACCAATATCAAATCTTCCTTTCATAGGTAAGATTATTGAAAAGGTAGTTTTTAATCAGCTGAACAACTACTTAAACTCAAATGGATACCTGGACAATTTTCAATCTGGTTTCCGAGTGCATCACAGCACAGAAAAAGCACTCATTAAGATAATAAATGATATTCACTTCAATTCTGATTCTGGCAAAATATCAGTGCTGGTACTACAAGATCTTAGTGCTGCGTTTGACACTGTTGTCCATACATACTTCTAGAGAGACTGAAAAACTGGGTCGGGCTTTCTGAGATGGTACTCAAATGTCATACTTAGAAGGGAGAGGTTATTATGTGAGTATAGGAGAGCATAAGTCTAAGTGGACGTCCATGACATGCGGAGTACCACAAGGCTCAATTCTCGCACCGCTCTTGTTTAGCCTGTATATGCTCCCACTAAGTCAAATAATGAGAAAGAACCAAATTGCCTATCACAGCTATGCTGATGATACCCAGATTTACCTAGCCTTATCTCCAAATGACTACAGCCCCATTGACTCCCTCTACCAATGCATTGATGAAATAAACTGTTGGATGTGCCAGAACTTTCTTCAGTTAAACAAGGAGAAAACTGAAGTCATTGCATTTGGAAACAAAGATGAAGTTCTCAAGGTGAATGCATACCTTGACTCTAGGGGTCAATAAACTAAAAACCAAGTCAAAAATCTTGGGGTGATTCTGGAGACAGACCTTAGTTTTAGTAGTCATGTCAAAGAAGTAACTAAATCAGCATACTTGTTTTGTTTCCAGTCAAGACTTGGAGAAACTTGTTCATGCCTTCATCACCAGCAGGGTGGATTATTGTAATGGTCTCCTTCCAAAGAAGACCATTAGACAGCTGCAGCTCATCCAGAACGCTGCTGCCAGGATTCTAACTAGAACCAGAAAATCTGAGCATATCACATTAGTCCTCAGGTCCTTACACTGGCTTCCAGTTACATTTAGGATTGATTTTAAAGTACTTTTACTCATTTACAAATCACTAAATGGCCTAGGACCTAAATACATTGGAGATATGCTCACTGAATATAAACCTAACAGACCACTCAGATCATTAGGATTGAGTCAGTTAGAAATACCAAGGGTTCAAACAAAACAAGAGGAGAACGCTTTTAGCTATTATGCCGCCCGCAGTTGGAACCAGCTTCCAGAAGAGATCAGATGTGCTAAAACATTTAAATCCAAACTCAAAACTCATCTGTTTAGCTGTGCATTTGTCAAATGAGCACTGTGCTACATCTGAACTGATTGCACTATATATAATCATTTTCTATTCTTAACTGTTTTAAATTCTTTTAAAATAAATTTTTATCTTGTTTTTATTATTATTATTTTTTAATTCCTTTTATTTCTTTCTTTTATTTTTTTTATGACTTCTTCACTTCCTTTTATGTAAAGCACTTTGAATTACCACTGTGTATGCCTTGCCTATCTAGCTGTGTGTCTTTCTTTCAAAGACACTTTAAAAATCATTTAAAACATAAAGCCTAAGTTAGGCTTTGTTAGATAATTAAGCAATTTGGGTAATTTGTTTGGTAATTTAATCTGGCACCCTGCAGCACTGAATAAAGTAAAAAAAAAAAGTAACTGCAACTTTTTATCTCAGACTTTTTTTTTCTTAGAAGTCTGAGTTTGTAGGCTATCTCAGATTGTCAAGGTTTAAACTTGCAAATTTGCAATAGCCAGAAAATAAATAAATAAATGGTAACACTTTATTTTGATAGCCCACTTTAGACATTCTACTAACAGTAAGTAGCTTTGCAACTACACGTCAACTAGTAGTCATTAGAGTATTAGTAGACTGTCTGCTTAATAACTTCTAACACTTTATTTTGATGGGTCCACAACATACAACATACTGACTATCAGAAACTGTCAACTTATTCTACTAACCCTATACCTACCCTAATAAGAGTTAGTAGACATGTAGTTGCAAATTAATGAGAATTAGTTGACACGTAGTTACAAAGTTAATTATAGTTAGTAGAATGTCTAAATTGGACTATCAAAATAAAGTGTAACCAAATAAATAAAAAGAATTGCAAGACAAAAACTCACATTTACCATTTATTTTTTATTCCATGGTGGGGAGAAAAAAAAAATATATATATATATATATATATATATATATATATATTACAGAATTGTTAGATAAAAAGTCAAAATTCCTTTTTTTGTTTTTATCACATGGTGGAAACAAGTTAAATTAAAATAAAACTTAGACATTGATAATAATCAATGATTCAAACAATTCCATTTTTATGCCATTTAAATGCATTAGCCTATATGCATTTATAGCATTTATCATGATGTTTCTGTACTTTATGCTGCGTTATATTATTAATCTGAATAACGTTTAAAAAAAATGTGCATTAAAACTTTCGTTTAATGTCTTCAACTTTCGTGATTCGGATTCTTCTACGTGCAGCCCAGTGTGTCATGTGTACAGTTATAATGTATGCTTAGATTTGTTACTTCCTCTCCTAAAGCATGCAGAGGAGTGGCGCAGGAAAAACAGGAAGAGGGGTGAACTGTCTCGTATTTGTGATTGTGAACATGCAGCTGCAGAGAGAATGACGGAAGACATGGTACCACCTTAGATACCGAAGACTCAAGAGCCAAACAGATAGCTTTGTTCTTGCCTTATAGATCACAGTTAAACTTTCTCACACAAAGCTGCTTTCCCAGAAATGACAATTTCCTATGTCCATAAGGTACGATTGTCCATTTACTGGAGTGGACGCCCCTCATAGAGGCTTAATTCCATGTTAAGCTATTAATGATATTTACTGTAACCAGGTTTCTGTGGTATTAAAAGCTCTCTGATTCTCAAAAACAAAAGTGTGCTATCAGTAAGTCAGCCACTTTCCCAAAGTGTGCTAAAAGTGCTGAGCAACACATTCAGTGGCACCTTGACAGAAGCATTAAATATGAGTCAGAAAAAGCAGGAAATTCTGTGTTGATTCAGGCTGTTGTTCCTCAGGAGGTCTGGGTAAAAACTTTGCAGCATGTACCAGCCTCCACATCATCTGTCTGGACTGTGACATGTTTATATTTGTGTTGCTGGAGATGCATGTATGTCTCACACAATATCACTCATTTACATCTCAGAGCTTGTTTTTAGTTTAACAATGTAGCACACAAGATCACAATATTACCAAAAATGGACAACTAAAGATGTCAAACTCAATACACTCTCAGAAATAAAGGTACAAATGCTGTCACTGGGGCGGTATCTTTTCAAAAGGTACATGTTTGTACCTAAAAGGTCCATTTTGGTACCTTAAAGATGCATATTAGTACTTAAAGTGTACATATTTGAACTTAATGGGTACAAAAGTGTACCTTTTGAAAAGGTACCGCCCCAGTGACAGCTTTTGTACCTTTATTTCTGAGAGTGTATATATAAAAAAGGTTCATTATTGGCTCCACGAAGAACCTTTCTTTAGATTTTTAAAATGTTTTTTAAACTATGAGAAAATGTTGTTTTATGAACTGAAAGGTTCTCTCGGGAACCAAAACTAGTTGTTCTATGGCACTGCTGTACAAAAAAAAAAAGTTTTTTTTTTTTTTAAGAGTGTGTTTTAGATGATGTACATTACAACAATGATTTGTAAACATTTCTAAAAGTATGCTCAAATTTCTTCATGTAAACAGACAAAACATCAAGAAACTAAAGACAAATGCAGTTTCGGTTCTTCTGTCCTTGTTGTTTTGGCGATTGTGTCGTTAACACAGTCCTGTGAACTGACATCTTGCATTTTTTAAAAAACATTAACAGGATGCCAGTAATTGCCGATGACAGAGAAAGATGCTTTCATTGGCTGATTCAAGTTTTCTTACTTTATGCGTTTACTGTAAAGTAAATGTAGCATGATGATCAAAAGATAGACCACACCAAACCGCTAACGTTTACTGCTTATAACTATTTATATTAGTCATTACAGTGGGAAAATATAGGCTAGGCCTACCCCCTAGAAAGCCAAATTGAAGTCACTGAAGTCTCCTTATTTAGTGTGGCATCCGTGCAAAGCGTAAGAACCGCTACCCTTGTGACCTAAATTGATCGGGGGGATCTGATAAGAAAATTACCACAGGGAAGGAAAAGTGGGTTTTTATGATAACAGAGGAAACGGACCAGACCACAAACAAGTGTGCAAAAGGTATAAGCCAGATTTATCAACAGCTTGTGCCAGCGCAAACCATCTTTTAGCGTTAACATAGTACTGTCAGGATTTACTAAAGACGCACAGCGAAGAATTAGCGCTGAAAAGGCGCGGACACAGTTATGCCTTTTTTTGCGCCTGACCTCATTGAATATGCATTTGTAGGAGTTTCCCTTCAGGCGCAAAATTTATGGGAAAAAAGCATGTCTTAAAGCAGGCGGTAATTTGCGCTGCTCTTGGTAGATAATTGCGCTGGTCATTATGGAAATGATCTGACTGCGTCTGTGTACTTTAATGTGCACATTGTTAGTAAATCATCCATAGAATTTTCCCCTCCCTTCGGCCCTTTTATAGAATTGCTAATTTCCCCTGTATAGTAAATCTAATACAATACAATCTAACTAAATTTAATTTACTAAATGTAACTAACAAACTTTGAATGTTAGTTCGATAAATCCTTGTTTAAAATTTAAGAAAGTTTTAAGTTTACGTTTATGAAGGTTTAAAGGCAAAGATAGATGTGTAAATGGATGGATAGATAGCCAGCTATAGAAAACTGTGTCTAATCATATTTAACAAATTAACTTTTGAAGATCAGGTTTAAAGAAAACTTCATATCTCAAAGTGCATTGTTTGTGTTTTTTTTTTTTTTTTTTGCACTATACTGTAAAAAGTGATAAGTTGACTTAACTTAAAAACAATTGAGGAAACCTGTTGCCTTAAAGTTAAGTAAATAATAATTTAAAAAATAAGTTAAGTGAATTGTCAAGTTCACTTAACTTTTTTTAAATTATTATTTAATTAATAATTTTAAGGCAACAGGTTTCCTCAATTTTTTAAAGTTAAGTCAACTTATCACTTTCCTGTCATTCCAATTAAAATTCCAATTCAACTTTATGTGGGGTGTGGCCAAATAAATTAAAATTCACTCCTCGGAATTGAAAGGGAGCCATTTCTTCAATTTTGAATTTTCTGTTAGCAACCACCCAGAACAACTTAGCATCATAGCATCTAGTTTTGCACGTGCAAATGCTACATTTAATGTTTTTAAATGTAAAAATCTAGTTGATCTGAAAAAAGGACCACACGTGTATATGTGTACGTTTAATCAGAACGCACATTAAAACAGGGTCAGCTAATAACCGGCGTAACTTCCTGGGAACAATCAGCCCCTCATCCGTGTGGAAGTATAATTAGAAAGAACACAAACAAAGCTGCATTAATCAAAGGCTGACCTCATATCGTGTTCATACACTATCCACGTACGTCCCAGCATTCTGGGCGATGTGTTTTATCACTTTTAGCAAGAATCTTGAGGATTGTCCAGACAGACACAAAAACCGCTGATGTGCATGTTTTCTGCAGATGTTTCCTCTAGTCTCAGTGGTGTGCAGAAGCCATGCCAGGTGTCTGGAATTACACACGTATCTAATGGGCCTCATAAGTAACATCAGTCAGGACGTGAGCACAGAAACAAAGCATCAAGACCTCCTTCTTTGGCAGCGGTCACAGCAGCTCAATCTCAGCCTGTGGATGATGAACAGTGAGGCTGAGGTGAGCCACATGGAGTCACATGGGCCGGGGACGGATGGAGTTGTATGGTGCGGAAATCCTGTCCTGTCTTATTATTTCCCTCAAGACTATTGTTCTAGCATGATGGCGAATCCAACTATTCAATCAACCATTAGTTTTTATATTAATCTTTCACAAGCTTTCAAAACTGTCTAAATTGGCCTTCTTCAAAAATGCTCATGATTGATTGCAATTATTTTCACTGTAAAAAGTGATAAGTTGACTTAATTTTTAAGTAAATGATAATTTAAAAAAAAAGAAAAGTTAACTGAATTGTCAAGTTAACTTCACTTTTTTTGTTTTGTTTAATTATTATGTACTTAATAATTTTAAGGCAACGGGTTTCCTCAATTTTTTTAAGTTAAGTCAACTTTCACTTTTTTACAGTGTTTGCTTATGCTTAGTTATTATTTATTAACAGGCAAAAATTATGGATTTACATTGAAAAGGGACTCAAAATATCATTTTCACACAGTGTTTGGGACTGACAAACTGATTTTTAATATGTTCTATTCATATGAGACCATTTCTGCCATGTAAGTAAAAAAAAAAATAATGATGTAAAAACTATTTGAAATTATGACACTAATTCAAAATTGACACAAAAAGTCATAATTGTAGTCATAAAATGTAGAAATTAGATAAAAAGTTATTCAATCATGACTTTAATTATGACATACTTAGTTGAAATTGTGACATAAAATGTCATAATTATGACCAAAAAATAAAAATTTTGTGAAGTCATAATTTCAAATGACAACTTTTGTCACAATCTCATAATTAAAACTTAGTATGTCATAATTTCAAAGTTTTGTCTCATAATTGTTTTTTCCACAACTTTGACATTTTTATCTCATAATTATGACTTGGTATATCAATTTCAGCTTTAAAAGTCATCATTTCGACATTTTATGTCATGATTACAACATTTCAAGTCATAATTATGACTTACCAAAGCATGATTTGGAATGAAATGGGCTTCTATATACAACAGGTTATGCCGCCAGCAGCCAGTATTTGAGAAACTGTATTAATGATTGTGAATCTCTTTTTCTTTTTTCTCGGTTGCCACAAATCTCTGCTGAAACTTTAGCAACATTACGATTTGTTATTCAAAGATGGTGATGTCTGTAACGCCAGCGTGATGTCATTTGTCAAATCAGACAGCGGGTTTGAGTGGATTTGTGGAGTTACTTGAGTCTGGAGTGCAACAGGACTGACATTACAACAGAACAGTTGTCTAGTCTTGAGCATGTGTGCGAGTTACGTGGTTGTCACTCTTGTTAATAACTGAATTGTGTGAACATAACTATATTAAGTTCCTATTTAATTTCTGTACTGGAATATTAACCCAATTGTAATATTATTAATGCTGTAATGAGTAAATGGTTAAACACTGAGTTCTTCAAGGTGATTTATGCCAATGGGAGTTTTGTTTATATTCATAATTGCTCATAGAAATGCCAAACTTCAAGAATCACTGACATCCACCCACCCTTCATGAATCATGAGGCTTTATTACAAAATGAATTTTAAAATGTGTTCCTCAAGTACAGTGATGAAGTTTATATCCAGGTCCAGTTATCGCCAGGAAGCAGGTCTGATTGTATCTTGTACATTAATGTTGTCATTTCTGAAGGAAATCGTGAGTCAAGCACTTTGTATACAGCTGTGCTTACAGTCACTGTACAAGTATGACCATCATTTCATCCATTATTTTGCTGGGAATTACTCATATATGCCCTCGGGGCAAACTGGCTTTAACTGGTTCCTCGCAGTGGTGAAAATTCACTCATCTGACTCACTGTTTCCTTTAAATTTCCTGAGCCATTTTCCCTATCGACCTTGAGATCAGCCGTCGCCTTTTAGGACTGAGGCCACTTCCGGAAAAGAAACATTTATGGACTGTGTAGCCTCATTTGCGACATTGTACATGTTTTTTTTTTTTTTTTTTGGTAAAATCTTCTGTTTCTAGAAAAGTGGGAGTTAGAACGGCTGGAAATTGGATGAGCTGATATGCAATTTCTTTAGTTTTCCTACACATTTGTACATTGAGTAAAATGTTGGGAACAATGTTTGATTATAAAAAGCTATTTTTGATGTTCTGTAGCATAGAAAATCACAATTATGTTAATTAATTGTATTAACTCTATTTTTATGCATTTCAACTTAACTCAAACAGGCGAATCCATTGCAATCTTCAAAATAAAATGAACATTTTATGGCAGTAACTCAAATCCGTATTGCACTTAAAAATAAATACAGGGGCATCTCAATAAATTAGAATGTCGTGGAAAAGTTTATTTATTTCAGTAATTCAACTCAAATTGTGAATCTTGTGTATTAAATAAATTCAGTGCACACAGACTGAAGTAGTTTAAGTCTTTGGTTCTTTTAATTGTGATGATTTTGGCTCACATTTAACAAAAACCCACCAATTCACTCTCAACAAATTAGAATACTTCATAAGACCAATAATAATAAAAAAAAACATTTTTAGTAAATTGTTGGCCTTCTGGAAAGTATGTTCATTTACTGTATATGTACTCAATACTTGGTAGGGGCTCCTTTTGCTTTAATTACTGCCTCAGTTTGGCGTGGCATGGAGGTGATCAGTTTGTGGCACTGCTGAGGTGGTATGAAGCCCAGGTTTCTTTGACAGTGGCCTTCAGCTCATCTGCATTTTTTGGCCTCTTGTTTCTCATTTTCCTCTTGACAATACTCCATAGATTCTCTCTGGGGTTCAGGTCTGGTGAGTTTGCTGGCCAGTCAAGCACACCAACACAATGGTCATTTAACCAACTTTTGGTGCTTTTGGCAGTGTGGGCAGGTGCCAAATCCTGCTGGAAAATGAAATCAGCATCTTTAAAAAGCTGGTCAGCAGAAGGAAGCATGAAGTGCTCCAAAATTTCTTGGCAAACGGGTGCAGTGATTTTGGTTTTCAAAAAACACAATGGACCAACACCAGCAGATGACATTGCACCCAAATCATCACAGACTGTGGAAAATTAACACTGGACTTCAAGCAACTTGGGCTATGAGCTTCTCCACCCTTCCTCCAGACTCTAGGACCTTGGTTTCCAAATGAAATACAAAATTGCTCTCATCTGAAAAAAAGGACTTTGGACCACTGGGCAACAGTCCAGTTCTTCTTCTTCACATTAGCCCAGGTAAGACGCCTCTGACGTTGTCTGTGGTTCAGAAGTGGCTTAACAAGAGGAACACGACAACTGCAGCCAAATTCCTCGACACGTCTGTGTGTGGTGGCTCTTGATGCCTTGACCCCAGCCTCAGTCCATTCCTTGTGAAGTTCACCCAAATTCTTGAATTGATTTTGCTTGACAATCCTCATAAGGCTGCGGTTCTCTCGGTTGGTTGTGCATCTTTTTCTTCCACACTTTTTCCTTCCACTCAACTTTCTGTTAACATGCTTGGATACAGCACTCTGTGAACAGCCAGCTTCTTTGGCAATGAATGTTTGTGGCTTACCCTCCTTGTGAAGGGTGTCAATGATTGTCTTCTGGACAACTGTCAGATCAGCAGTCTTCCCCATGACTGTGTAGCCTAGTGAACCAAACTGAGAGACCATTTTGAAGGCTCAGGAAACCTTTGCAGGTGTTTTGAGTTGATTAGCTGATTGCCATGTCACCATATTCTAATTTGTTGAGATGTGAATTGGTGGGTTTTTGTTAAATGTGAGCCAAAATCATCACAGTTAAAAGAACCAAAGACTTAGGGTGAATCCCATTTCTCTGTCTTACCCCTTCCCCTTCCCCTACCCCTTCATCTTACCCCTAGCCCTTGTTCCTCGAAACCGAGTGGTAAGCGCTAGGGATAAAAACATACCCCTATGAAATGAGACACCACTTGGTTACGGTTACTTCATCATACACCGTCGCTAGCTGGCTGCTGTGTCACCAGAGCCGACAAGTGTTATCACAAACTTTGGATCGTTTTACAAACTTGTTAAAACTGTAGATATGCATGGAGTCCATTCAAGGCTATGTATCAGCAATGTATCGTTAGCGTAGCAAACTAGCGATTTTTTAAAACGTTTCAATTACGAACATGGTTGCAAATATATATGTACAGGACTGTCTAGAGCACAAAACAAGACTGTCGTAATTTTTAAACAAATTATTTAAGCCGAAAATACTTGATTGTTGCCGGTTGCGCAGTGTGTTTTGGGTACCCCTTGGTTTCAAGTAAGCTCGCGAAAATGCTTGGTTTTAAGGGGTATCTACCCCTTGCCCTTAGCCCTACCCCTCGATCAAAACGAGAATTGGGATAGCCCTTACTCTCACATGAACGCGCAAAACTAAGGGGAAGGGGTAAGACAGAGAAATGGGATTCACCCTTAAACTACTTCAGTCTGTGTGCACTGAATTTATTTAATACATGAGTTTCACAATTTGAGTTGAATTACTGAAATAAATGAACTTTTCCATGACATTCTAATTCATTGAGATGCACCTGTAAGTGAAAAATAAAATATTAGTAATTAGATCAGAAATTTACATTTTTTAAAATAATTATTTTGTTATTATTGAAATATTTTATATCATTCTGCACTTACATTTCTGAAAAATTCCTAGTTTTCAGTTTGAGTTGTGTTTTACAAGAAAAAAGAGAAACGTTTGCCTTAACCCCCTCCCGTCTTGCTTCAATTGTTCGTCATGAGAAGAGAAACAAGGAAACAGCTTGTACAGAACAATAAACGTTTCCTGCAGTGTACCAGGCATCTCTACTGAGCTGGTGCAAAGCCTCTCGATCCACCTTTAATGAGCTATTGTATATGGATGCGTAACACAAACCCTATGTGTTCCTGAGATGCCAGTTTCCCAAGAAAAGTTATTGTGGCCCGTGGTCGTTGCTGTCCATTGGAGGAAACGTTCAGAAAGCTTCCATGCCCAGTTTACGGCCATGAAGCATCCTGTAGTACATCAAGCACCTTGAGACGTTCCAGACAGAAACAAATAAGGTGCCTCCATCAGCGTCACTGCAACTGGCACAAATCCATATGTTTTGCGTAGTGTTTATGTAATTCCACTGTCACCAGGTTCCATAAGTCATCAGGCTTCACTTGTCTAGCCTAAAATTAGCGACAAACAACAAGTCACAAACAAGTAGCTTTCTGTTGGTCCACGTGGCAAGTTCACATGACCAACTTTAACACGAGAAGTCTTTTTTCTTGTGATTCTGAGTTAACATCTTAACATCATGAGATTATTTCTCACAATTCTGAGTTTTTTAAACCTGAATTCTGAGTTTACACCTCAACATTTTTTTTTATCTACTTTTTATTTATTTTCAAACACAACATCATAACATCCATTCAAAACAAAACAACAGACATATAATCAACACTTTAAAAGTCCAGTCAAAAAGGAGAGAGGGAGGGGGAAAAATACAAAAAAAATAAGTCATTCCTTTATATAATCGAGTATGTTAAAGAAAAAACACTGCCAAGCATCAGTAGAAGATTAAGCCCCATTAATTCATGCTGTTGTACGTACACAAGTTCTGTATTATTGTCTTCTTCGCAGCTGTAAAACCAGCAAACAACATTCTCTTTTGCATTAAGCTTATACAGAGACCAGAATCATCATTAAGAAGACACAAACTTTGATTGGCAAAGCAATCAATTTGTAGTAAGGAGGATAAAACCAGGTTTACATGTGTCCATAGATTAATGACGATAAGACACTCCCAAAAAATATGAAGTGATGATGCAGTATTACATGGCAGTTAAAATTTGGTTGTAGTTTCATTTTGAATCTTTTGTAAGGAGTTATGTATGCTCTATGAATGACTTTGAAGTGAATAAGACGATGAGCCAAGTTTTTAGATGTTAAGCTGAGGTAAGACCACACTTTCTCCCAGTCGACAGATAAATTAAGGTCAGATAATTCCTGACTCCAAATAGATTGAATAGAAAGAGGTTTTGTAATGCAATCAATAATTTTATTATATATTAAGGAAAGAGATGGCCGACCAGAAGACGGTGCAATCCAATCCCGCATAGGATGAGAGGAGATGGGAGATGCCCAAGGAACTCCATACGCTTTGAGAGCAGAACGTAATTGAAGAAAGACAAAATATGCGGATGCTGATAAACAAAATTTAGTTCTTAATATCTGAAATGAACAGAGGCCCTGGTTATCATATATATCACCACACGTGTTTACGCCTAAAGAAGACCAAGAGGGTTGGACAAATGGACGATTTCCACATACAAAATTAAAATTGTGCCATAAAATTTGAAGGGTCCTCCTATCAGACTAATAGAATTAGCCACAACCGGACCAAATTTATAATTACCACCTTTTTTTCCTATGCCAGCGAATAAAATATCTTGGAGTCTATTTGGTTTAACCTTGTCAGCTTCAACTCTTCATGAAACTTTCGATTGAGGATCAACTCAATTATAAAGAGCCTTAAGTTGGAACGACCAATAATATAATTCAGAATTTGGTACAGCCAGTCCTCCTGCGTGTAGGATGTTGTATTGTTGTAAGTTTGATTCTGGGGCATTTATCATTCCAGATAAATTGAGAAAGCATGGTTGATTTCCTTAAAGTAACCTGGAGGGGAGAAAGTGGTAGCATAGAGAAAATAAAGTTAAACCGAGGTAACAAATTCATCTTAACTGTGGAGGTTCTTCCTTAAAGAGAGACTTTAAGATTCTTTACACCTCAAAATTTTGACTCTTTTTCTTAGAATTCTGACTTTATATCTTGCCATTTTTCTTTTTTTAACTAAGTTTACATCTCTAAATTTTGACTTCTGTAAATTCTGAGTTTATATCTCGAAATTCGGACTTTTTCCCTTTCTGAGTTTATCTGCATTCCAAGTTTTTGGATTTTTTTCTGACATATAATCTCAGAATTGTAAGATTCAGACTCAAAAAATTATAAAAAGTCAGAATTGTTCCAAATTTACTTTATATCTCGCATTTCTGATTTTTTTTTTTCTTTTACCGAAAGTTTATTTCTCAAAAATTATTATTATTTTTTTCAGAATTCTGAATTTATTTCTTGCATTTCTTCTTTACATCTCTAAATTTGGACTTTTTTCTCTAAATTCGGAGTTTATATCACACAATTCTGACTTATCCCCCTACATTCTAAGTTTACATCTCAAAATTCTCTTTTTTTCCTATATCTTGCAATTCTTCTTTTTTTTTTTTAACATCATCAGTTTACATCATCTTGAAATTGTGACTTTTTTGTCTGAATGCTAAATTTACATCTCACAACTCCAGTGTTTTTTCTCTGAATTCTGACATTTAATCGCAGAATTGTGAGATTTAAACTCAAAAAATTCTAAAAAGTAATTGTGAGATATAAAGCAATTACCTTTTTATTTTTATATTCTTATTCTTCCATTTGAATTCAATTCATTAACCAACAAAAAGCGGCTTGGTTTGAAAGTGACACGTGTGAGCAGTGCTTCTTACACTATTGACAATATACAATAGACCTTTTTTTATCCATGCAATTTTGATAATGCCACTGCACCATTACACTGAAGGAGGGACTCAGGCCATATCTAGAAATGTCTGCGTTTGAAAGACATGTTTAGTAATTTTTGATGTATGCAACGATAAGCTTAGCAACAATAGCCTTAGCTCCAGGGAAAGATAAAATGCTCAGCTAAAATAGCAGGGAAGCATGCTGACATCATAGCCATCATTTCAATTAAGAAAGCCAATTGTAAATTAGCAAGGTTATTGAAGAACGAAAGTACAACAACAATGCTTGTGTGATTGCCAAATAGCTGTACTGTGATTGTTCAGATCTGGAGTGAACTATTAATTGCAGAGTTAATGGTTTGGCTGCTGTCTAATAACCAGCACTGAAGCACAGGAAGGTGACCGCGGTGAGCAGCTGGATTATTTCACAGGATTTTCCCATCATTGTTTTCCTCCGGTTTGCTCCTGTGCTAGTTTGGCCGCATGAGCGATTGCAGCGCTGCCTCACTGTTTTTATGATGTTTTTGTTTTGTTGCACCATTGTTTGTAACTATCAGCTTTCGTCAGGCCAATAACACAGCACAAACTCTGAGGCTGATGAGCTGATTACAAACTAGAGATTGTCCAGATTTGTCTCTCATTTCTCAGTATGCTTTATGGGGCTACTCTGGCGCCATTGAAAATCATGTGATAAACAAGTTTAACATCAGGTCATATAAAGCTATTTGCAAATGTCTGGTCTAATAAGACTTTTTCATTGCAACAAAAGATGAAATCCACAATACTTTGTGCTTTTTTCTATTTGAAAAACTTAAGATGTTAAATGAACACCACACACTATTTTTTAAGCAAAGATGCATTAAATAGGTGAAAAATGAATAGGTAAATGTTCATATAAATTCTGTTCTTTTGAACTTTCTATTCATCAAAAAAAAAAAAAAAAAAATCTAGAAATAAAATGTATCGTGGTTTCCACAAATATTAAGCAGCACAGCTGTTTTCAAAATTGATAACAATATAAAAAGTTTCTCCTGCATCAAATCAGCGATTTCTGAAGGATCATGTGACTCTGAAGACTGGAGTAAAGAATAAAATCCATTTTAACATATATGACAACAGAAAACAGCTCTTTTAAATTGTAATGAAGTTTCATAATTTTACTGTTTTAATGCATTTCGATCAACTAAACGCAGCCTACAGGTGAGCATAAGTGACTTCGTTCAGAAGGCAAGGGTGAGATGGCAAGAAAATAGAGATTCTTTCCTGGAACCCAAATATTGTTTTTCCAAGACTAAATGATTTAATCTATGCTATCAGGAACCGTGCAATTTATTTCTATTTTTTATTTTTATTTTCCCTTGGCAAGATATTTAAAAATGTCTGCACAATTCAGGAGCTGATACTTAAACAACATAATTGCATCATTTCTCTTTCAAAAGCAACATGAGCGATTGAAAGTTCCCCTGAAATAAGAATAAGCCAAATGAATTACAAACTGCACCAGAGAGAACTATTGTGCGCTTTCAGTGAATCCTACAGTGCAGTGTTGACCTCGCTCCCTGATCCCACCAAATCATCTGAAGTCATTTACATGTCAGAAAAGTCTCCCCTGGATCGGATTTGATGAATCTAGCAGAAAAAGGTGCTGAAACAACAAGCCACACTATAGGTCTGCAGACCTCCTGATGGATCAAAGGAGGCTCTTTTGTTTGAGGACTATACAGTAAGATGTCAGTCTTCAAGTTACCATAGAAATGGTCTGACATGTTTCTAATGCATTTGGATTGCCCAAATCCTCTGCTATGAAGAAAGGCCTTGACTGATCAAACCCGCTCCGCTGGAGGCCCCTGAAGTACTTAAATACAGAGAAAATTGAAATAGTTTTATGTGCCATAGTAGATACTATCAAATATGCATCAATTAAAATATTAGTATATGTTTTCAAAGCACTGGCAAACAGCTTCTGACAGCAAATAAGAGATGTCAACATTATTTCCTCAACAAACCTCAAACGATGAGAGGAAATTTCTTAATACAGCCCATGCACGCTCATCTGGCCTGCTTCATTTTTTCTCCAGCAGGGTTACAGTGTCAGCATCTTCCTAATTTAAGCAGCCTTTGATGTGTTTCTAGAATAAATAAACCGCTCTGTTTCTGACACGGAGAGGAACAATTCTCTGTAGTTTGGCCTGGTAACCTGTCACACAGTTTCCTGGGCAGTATTTACAGAGCAGGGTCTCACTATTGTGTTGCTCTCCGGACATCTTCCTTTGCATGCCGTTCTCTGAGGAAAATCACAATGCATGACTATACATGCATGACCTAGAATGGGTGATTTAAGCACACAAAGACTGTCTCGCATGCATCCATTCAAACCATTATAGTGCAAACACTGATAAGATGCACACAAACTGGATGTGATGCTATGCTGCCACCATGTGTCAGATCTCTACAGCACGCAGTGCTGGAAGAACCACTTACATAAGCCATCATTTTTAATGTATTAATTCAAATATAAATTAAAGAAAAAAATATATTAATAATAGCCAAATGCAGAAATTAATCAAAGTAGTGCATATTAAATAAAAAATGGGATTGTTCATTCATTCATTTCACATTTAACTAAATAATTAAATAATTATTTTGTTTATTTATTTATTTATTTTCATGTTTTTTTTAAACGTACATTTATAGGTCAGTTTTAAAGAGTTTTTCTTTCACATTTTTATTGTTGCATATTATTATACATATTTGTACTGTCAGTTTATTGATTAATAAATCATTTCACTATCTATCTATACTTTATATATACTTTGACTTTATATATGTATATATTTTATATACATATACATACATACATACATGCATAAATACATATATATAGCCTATAAAGTCATATAATTAATTTAAGTATCGAATATATATATATATAGTATTTATTCCAGCTGTTCTTCACGCCAACATATAAATCCTACTATAGCGACACCTCTTCTCATGAATATTAATTACGTAATGCTTCCGTTGTGCGGCTGCCATCCAATAGCGATGGACTCGCTCAGACATTCCTCGCTGATCGTCCAATGGAGAAGGCTCGCTGATGAATATTAATGAGAACGCCTTCTTCATAGTACGATTTGCGATTTGGCGTTCCGAAAGCGGTCGGGATGACGAGCAGCGCCAGGTACAAGAGCAGGGCGGTGAAATCAGGTAAGATAAGTGAGGTGTTACCGGCATGTGACTGAAATAACAGCCAGATTTAATAAGGGAAATGTAATTTGTCTGTTTGCATCAATCGCTCTGGATTTCTTGACGCCTAAATGGGCGTCTGCATCCTTCACCTGCTGCGGGCGTCTCGCATCACACAGCAGAGGATGCAGAGGTAAGCTGCTTTTTAATCTATAATCATCAATTTAAATAATGTGCTGCGTGTCTGTGTGTGTTCCATAGGTTGATTCACATCTGTGCGCATGCTGCATATATTTCTGGGACAGTGGGCTGGATTGCTATTAATAGAGCCATGGGGCTCATATGACGGTCCTGCCTCTCTTACCTCTGTTTGGTTGTGAGAGTAACAATAAACACCAAAATATCATATTCTGTATATTCGGTCTGATGTTTAAGTGTTGCAAATAATCTATCCATCTAATTCATAGATGCTGTCCATTTTCAGAAATGCATGAAACTAATCCTTACTGCCAGCTTTCAGTGTCCCACATTTCATCACAATCCCTGTTTGACCTCACTGTAAAGCAGCAGGAAAACTGCATGCATTGCATCATTTGAGGACAATGAGAAAGATGCTGATACCACCAGCCACCAGTCCTAATGTGCTCTTTAAAATTCATTGAATCTAATTACATAATTATTTTAATTATATGCATGAATCTCAAAGACATGTCACCACAAAATTGTATTTTGCAGAAAGAAAATGAATGATGTTTGTTTGCATTGTGACACTTTTTTTCTTTATGCATTACTGTAATAAGCATTAGGGGAGAAATTTGATTAAATGTTACAGACGTAATGTCACAATGCAAAAATCTTCATAGTTCCAAAAAAAAGGGTTCATTTGCTTTATGCAAAATATAATTTCATATTTTTTTCTTTTAATTTTGGGGATTACATTTACCCATATAGTATTTTTAAATGATAAATATCCTAGTAAATTTATTATAGGCCTATTTTAATTTTTGTTTTATGAGGTGTAGCACTGTTTGGCAATATTTCTCTGATGTTTCTCATATTCTTCTTGAAATCTTGAAAAATTCTGATGCTCATGTGGTCTGCTCTGTGCATTGGCTTAGAAAATGTCTAAATGTGCACTTGGCTCTCCGTGTGTCCACCCGAGGGCGGACTGTCAGTCAATCTGGACGACTGATGAAAATAACACTAATGCCTCTGTCTGATAGGAAACGTTCAATTCATTTCTTGTCTTGTTTCTCGGTGAACGCCCACGAATACATGCACGCGGCTTCCAGTGACTGAGACTGTTGCCAGTCGTGCATGAAAGCAAAATCCAATATCCATGCCCCTGGGTGAGGATAAACCTCTTTCCCTGATTCCCAGACAGGCCTGACAATCCTGGAGATGAAGCCAAGCACGAGAATCTATTGCATGAAAACAGATTTTAAGTTTGTAACCTTCACTTTTTGATCCAAAATTGTTATTTTGTAATATAATATGTGACCCTGGACCACAAAACCAGTCTTAAGTGTCAATTTCTCAAAATTGAGATTTATGCATCATCTGAAAGCTGAATAAATAAGCTTTCCATTGATGTATGGTTTGTTAGGATCGGACAATATTTGGCTGAGATACAACTATTTGAATATCTAGAATCTGAGGGTGCAAAAAAATCTAAATATTGAGAAAATCGCCTTTAAATTTGTCCAAATGAAGTTCTTAGCAATGCATATTACTAATCAAAAATTAAGTTTTGATACATTTACAGTAAGAAATTTACTAAATATCTTCATGGAACATGATCTTTACTTAATATCCTAATGATTTTTGGCATAAAAGAAAAATCTATAATTTTGACCCATACAATGTATTTTTGGCTGTTGCTACAAATATACCCCAGCGACTTAAGACTGCTTTTATGCTCCATATAATGCTTTCTCAAAAACAAACACGATTAGTTAGTCTTATTGTATTTGTGTTTCATACAAACACAGATCCTGCATGTTATGTAAAACATATTTGCATACTCTGCTGCCCTTTAAGATGCATTGGACCAATAAACAGGGCTAATTTTGCATATTTGCGCTGCAAACCAAGCATAATGATTCTATATGACAGTAGAGAGGCTTTATATAATAGGATAAATTATGTAATATTGTAAATATGGACCGTGGGGCCGCTCCCGCACAGATTGTGTAAGCACAATGAAACATGGCAGGAATTCTGGGATTGCCCTAGTAAAGATGTGAGTGTGGCATACATCAGGCTGGCTGTGCAGGTTGGGGGTTGGGTGCTTGGATTCATCTTTATCCTGCAGCTATCACATGATTTGCTTTGCTGATGTCCGTTTTTGCATACTGTACAGTTGTTTTGATATGGAAATTAATGTGGTAGTATTAGCATTGCGCTATTACATGATGTCATTATATGTCATTGTTTTAGGAAAAAGAGTATGTCGGCTTCGCCACCCTCCCGAATCAGGTTCACAGGAAGTCGGTCAAAAAAGGCTTCGATTTCACACTCATGGTGGCAGGTGAGGCTCTTATCACCAGTGTTGTTATTGTTAACCAAAACTCATTTTAAAACTATTAAATACTGTATTTCTTAAAGTGATAGTCCACCCAAAAATGAATATTTTATTGTCATTTACTCGTGTTGTTCCAAGACTTTCTATATGTTTTCATGACTTTCTGTCTTCTGTGGAACACAAAAGAAGATCTTTTGAAGAATGTCGGTGACAAAACAGTTTTGGTTCCAATTGGAAGTCAATGGAATCCAAAACTGTTTGGTTATCAACATTCTTCAAAATTCCTTTTTTGTATTTCACATGCAAAAGAAAGAAAGGAATGCAGGTTTGGAACAACATGAGGCTGAGCAAATTATTCATTTTAATTTTTAATAATTTTTTTTTATAGAATTTTGATTTATAGATTTTTTTTTTGGATGGACTATACAATTTAATTAAAATAAAGATTGAATTAAATATAAATATTAAATGAAAAACATAAAATTAAATGAAAATTAGAAATGTTCCCTTGGCAAGTACCTGAATTAAAATAAGTTGAAGTTCAAGTACTAAAATTACTAAAGCTAAATTGGGACTAAATATAAATTAAAGCTAGAAAAAAAAAAACATGTAACAAAATTACTACAACTTAAACTAAGATTAAAATGAAAACTGAAAATATAAAAATTAGACTCAAAATAATTATAAATACTATAATAGTATATAAAAATACTAAAATGGCACTGCTCATCACCAAAAACACCAAAGTAACTGTTATTTTAGTATTATTATGAATTCATTTTATTGCTATATTTATTTATTTATTTTTTTTTATTTTTTTTTTTATTTCAGTCATTTTGTTGTTTGTTTTTGTCATTTTTATATGTATGTATCTATATAGTTTTTAATTAATTTGTATTTCAGTTTTAGTTTTAATTAAGAACATCAAGTTAAACTAAATGAAAATGAGAAATGTTGCTGAAAAACTATAATAACCCTGGGAAATCAAAGGTCTTTTTGCTAATTTTAATGACTCATTTAATGGAAAGAGGACAGATAAAGATGGGGGATTCAAACCTTCCTCGACCGCATGAGCAAAAACTGCATTTCTGAATGATTACACTCTTTTAGGGGAGTCTGGTCTTGGAAAGTCCACCCTGGTCAACAGCTTGTTCCTCACAGATCTGTACAAGGACAGAAAACTACTCAACGCTGAAGGTATAGCTCTGCTCCCATACTCACAGACTTACTGCAGTATACATTATGTCATCTAAAAGCCTTTCTCAAAAATGTGTTTCGTGTTTAGAGCGCATCAGTCAGACGGTGGAGATCATCAAACACACGGTTGACATCGAGGAGAAGGGCGTTAAGCTGAAGCTGACCATTGTAGACACACCAGGTTTTGGAGACGCTGTCAATAATACAGAGAGGTAAGTACTTAACGTTTACCTCAGATTTGTTGATTATTGGTAGTTTTCTGTTAACAGAATGTTTTGTCTCAATCCTCAGCTGGAAGGCCATTACTGACTATATTGACCAGCAGTTTGAACAGTATTTTCGGGATGAAAGCGGCTTGAACAGGAAGAACATCCAGGATAACCGTGTCCACTGCTGCTTGTACTTCATCCCTCCGTTTGGACATGGGTAGTCCATCCTGACTCTCTGCTGATATACTGTGCATATCTGAATAAAATACATTCAGATAAAAGGCACTCCTGTAGCTCAAACAGTAGAGCATGGCGCAAAGGCATGAACTAAAAAAAGAAATATATATATATAAAAATACCTTAAACATATGCATTAAATGCAATGTAAGTTGCTTTAGATAAAGGCATCCGCCAAATGCATAAATGAAAATGAAATACATGAAATGTTAAATTTGGCAAAATGAAAAAATTCTGAAATAATTATTAAAAGAATAAAAAAATATTATTAAATAATAGTAAAAAGAAAAAAAAAACTATTTCTAGGCTGTTTAAATACTATTAGTACTTTAAATACTATTACACTGTAAAAAGTGATAAGTTGACTTAACTTAAAAAAAATTGAGGAAACCCATTGCCTTAAAATAATTAATTAAATAATAATTAAAAAAAAAAAAGTTAAGTGAACATAATTCACTTAACTTATTTTTTTTTAATTATTATTACTTAATAACTTTAAGGCAACGGGTTTCTTCAATTTTTTTTAAAGTTAAGTCAACTTATCACTTTTTACAGTGTGTGAATGAGCAAAAAAATTGTTCATCATATTGCTTCTTTTATTAAAATTAAAATATACACTCCCATTCAAAAGTTTGGGGTCAGATTTTTAAAAAGAAATTAATACTTTTATTCATCAAAGATGCATTAAATTGATCAAAAGTGACAGTAAAGCATTTAGAATTATTTGATTCTATTCTATTATAGAACTATTTCAAACAAATGCTGTTCTTTGAACTTTCTATTCATAAAAGAATCCTGAAAAAATATATCATGTTTTCCACAAAAACATTAAGCAGCAAAAACAGTCAAAATTGATAAGAAAAAGAAATCAGCATATTAGAATGATTTCTGAAGGATCATGTGACGCTGAAGACTGGAGTAACGATGCTGAAAATACAGCGCTGCATCACAGGAATAAATTACATTTTAAAATATATTAAAACAGAAAACAATTATTTTAAATTGTAATAATATTTCACAATATTACTGTTTTTATTGTATTTTTAATCAAATAAATGCAGCCTTGGTGAGCAAAAGAGACTTTTTCAAAAACATTAAAAAATCTTACTGACCATTTGAATAGTAATATGTATTTTATATGTACATCAAACTTGAAAAATCTTATTGTCCAACGCATGGCCTCTTCTATGAAAAAATAGCCTCTAAATGTCTCTTTTTTGAAAGCAAAGACCGGATACGCCCACTCACTCGCTCTTCTCCCCCTCAGGCTGCGGCCCGTGGACGTGGAGTTTATGAAAGCACTGCAGGACAAGGTGAACGTGGTTCCTCTCGTTTCCAAGGCTGACTGTCTGACACCAGCGGAGATGAGGAAGATGAAGGACAGGGTAAAGTGGATCAGCCTGTTTATACAAGCACACGCTCTGTTCACATTCACACACACGCCGCGTCCTCGCTCCGTGAGTCAGGGCTTCTGACGTAACCGATGTTTTTCATCCTTCTATTCAAGGTGAGGGAAGAGATCGAGAAGTTCGGAATCAAAGTGTACCAGTTCCCAGACTGTGATTCCGATGAGGACGAGGAGTTCAAGCAACAGGACCGAGAGCTAAAGGTCAGTTTTATGACTCATAAACGGATGCTGAAGTACTAAATGACTCGAGATACGAAAATTGATGTTCGCTGTTCCGTCCAAGGTTGATGTCTGGTTCATAGGGTTCACGCCAAATTAAAACCATTAAGAGTTTGATGAAGAATCAAAACCAAATGCGCCGCCTCCATTAAGAGGTTTAAGGTTTGACTGCTGGTAGATGCTGTAACTACTCCTCTGGCACATTTTGCAGATAATTTAGCAAATAATAATAATAATAATAAACATTCCAAGTAAAAATAAAATAAAAAAATGATCAAGAGTTATATAAAATATAAATATTTCACCCGTACAAGAGAATCCATCACAAGCTTTGAAAAATTACTGTAAGACTAACTCATGTAAACTTTAAAAGCAAATAAATAAATAATATAAAAATAAAACATAAAATAAATAAATAAATAAATAATAATAATAAATAAATGAAATGTAAATAAAATAAAAATAAATATTTTATGTGAAAAAGGGAGTCTTCAAAAAAAAAAAAAAACAACAGCTTTAAACTCAACTCCTACTAACTAATTGGATTACACTTTAAAAGTGTACATTAGTACAAAACAAAAGAAAAAAACATTTCACCCAAACAATGGAGTCTTCAAAAAATGACTGTAAACTTACAGTTAACTAACTAATGGAAATTTTCAAATAAAAAAATAAAAAAATTAAATATAAATTAAAGTAAATAATTCACACGAACAATGGAATAAATCACCATCTTTGGAAAGACGACTGTAAACTCAACTCTTCCTAGAGAACTTTACCAACTAACTAATGTAATCCTTAAAAACATTAACATTTGTGACCCTGGACCACAAAACCAGTCTTCAGTGACAATTTAAAAAAAAAATTGAGATTAATATATAATATTTCCATTGATGTATGGTTTGTTAGGATCGGACGATATTTGGCTGAGATGCAACTATTTGAAAATCTGGAATCTGAGGGTGCAAAAAAATCAGAATATTGAGAAAATCACCTTTAAAGTTGTTCAAATGAATTCTTAGCAATGCATATTACTAATCAAAAATGACGTTTTTATATATTTACAGTAGAAAATTTACAAAATATCTTCATGGAACATGATCTTTACTTAATATCCTAATGATTTTTGGCATAAAAGAAAATTCTATAATTTTGACCCATACAGTGTATTGTTGGTTATTGCTACAAATATACCCCAGCGACTTAAGACTGCTTTTGTGCTCCAGGGTCACATTTAGAAGCAAAAAATCAAAATGTTCTATGTTATGTGTTTCAGGAGAGCACTCCATTTGCTGTGATTGGGAGCAACACCATAGTTGAGGTCAAAGGTCAGCGGGTGAGAGGCAGGCTTTACCCATGGGGCATTGTGGAAGGTCAGTCCGGATCTGCGCTAGAATATCTCTGTTTTGCATGAGGCAGACTCTGTACTGACAAGAACAAATGCATCAAAAATAAGTTTTAATCAACTGTGTGCCAGCTCACCATAAATGTACTGAAACAGATTTTTTTTAATCACAGTGGAGAATCAGTCCCATTGTGATTTCGTCAAGCTGAGGAACATGTTGATTCGCTCACACATGCACGACCTGAAAGACATCACGTGTGACGTGCACTATGAAAACTACAGGGCGCAGTGCATACAGCAAATGACAAGGTAATTCACAATGCTTTTCTCAAACATCTTACTATATATCATACAAAAAGAAACTTTGCCATTGACTTTATCGCTTGTTTCCAGCAAAATGAGCCAGGATAATCGCGTGGAGAGCCCCATCCCGATTCTACCACTGTCCACCCCGGACGTAGAGACAGAAAAGCTGATAAAGATGAAGGATGAAGAGGTCAGCCAGCTTAATCTAGTCATTTCAGTTCTGTTACTTTATAAATGTGGCATTGAGTGTTTTTGAGACATTTGCAATCAGGCCCTAAAACATTTTACTGCACTTGAAAATCAAAAGTAATTTGAGAAAATGTACCTGCCATAAATATTTTTTTACCATGCATGAAACTGCATATGCATTATTTCATTAAAAATCAGGCAGAACAAATAGGCGAAACACATTAAATAATAATTTTATTTATTTATTAAAAACAAACAAATCAATAAAGAAACATTCCTATAATACTATTTAACACTATCTAATACTATTTAGTATTTCATAATAATAATAATTATTAGCCTATTATTATTTTATATAACAACTGTACAATTACAATACTAATATTTATGGCTGATTGTTTACTTTGCTTTTAAATGTTATAGCTATTATTTTGGCATAAAACTGCAGGGAACTTCCCTGTTGAAATGCTTCTATTTTTTGACAACAGATTTATAAACCATTCTCATTATAAACTTTGGTGCTTGTTGTATTTTCTAGAATATTGTTTATATAATTACAACGCAAGCTTTGCAAACCGATAATCGCGATAAACCATATTGTATTCTCAGGTTTCATATACTCCCCAACGCTGGTTTTTATTCCCGTTTGGGCTTGGCTAGTGTTAATTTTAGGCCCTGTTTGCAACGAATCTTCCTAACATTTCTGACTTTGTCCCTCACAGTTGCGGAGGATGCAGGAGATGCTTCAAAAAATGCAGCAGCAGATGCACGAACAGGACCTGTGAACACCGCCCTGAGCAAAAAACTGCTGATTTCAACTTGTCTGCACTTTTACACAAGCAGACACATGCCACTTTATCATCATCACACTGAAGGATATGCAGTAGATAAGCAAACAGATGTATTTGTATGTCAAACACTACACACAGATATGAATGCATGTGTCGAGCACTACGGTTAAAAGGGTCACCTGATATCTAAAAGCAGGCTCCAAGTTAAAATATTTGGCAACACGAAAAGTTGTTTTCACACTTTGTACAGTCCATGTGATGCTGTATGACTGTTTCCATGACGAAGACTGCTGCTTTATTCACAGTAGACATGGCAAATGTTCTGTCTTATTCTATTGTTTTTTTGTTTGCCATTTTTGTGATCTGTTTCTATCCCTATTTTTTAGTAACGTGTGTGTGTGTGTGTGTGTGTGTGTGCCGATTTGCTTAAAACCAGAGCACTGAGGTGAAAAACTAAATATCTGAGTGATTTTCTACTTTTAAAGCAGCTATACCAATAAGTTATTAAATCTTGAACAAGTATCAAAACATTTGCAGTATTAAAGCAAATACGTTAACCTTAATTCTTTTTCATTCTTCGTTCATTTATTTGTCTCTGAAGGCCTTATCAGAGCACCTTGAATTGCAAACTTTGCTGTACGATTGCTGTATGTTAAAGCGAATTTTCACTGATCCATGCAACCTTTTGTCTACCTTATGGATTGAACATACAAATTTGATTCTTTATGATGGTTTTATGTAATTCAGGTTTTTGTATGTCACTTAGGACGACTGTTACAGTCTTAAAATACCTAATTATTTGTAATATTTCACAAAATGGATATCAGACAATCTGTATCAGTGAATAGGCTCCGACATCTTTTATATCACCTGTTGTTGTTGGTTTTAGATGGATGCATTGAGATATTGATTCATATGCCCTGTATGTGTTTACTCAAGCTATTCCTATGAGCATGACAAACGCACCATCTGCCATTTATCATGATTCCTTTGAAAAATAAACACATCTTCTGTGGTAAACCTGTCTGGTTTGTACATCTTTTCACCTTTGGTAAATATTGTTTTTTTTTTTTTTTTACATTTCTCATGATATAATTTCCCTTTCATGTCATTGATAGCCAAATTTATATTTTCCATGACATATTGGTTCAGGTATTAAAATATGTGAGTTTGAAAGTATACATAAAAGGTTGAATCTGTAAAATGCTAGGTTTGAATCATCCCAGTGACTAGAATGATTCAAAAGATTCATTCTGTGAGACGATTCACTCGCCGATTCACTCGCCGATTCACTCGCCGATTCATTAAAAGTCACCAACCGAAACGAATGTCTGCTAGAATGATTTTAGGCATTATTAGCGTTTTCCTCATAAACTAAAACGAAGTAAAACTAGCCTATCGATTTTACAAAATGTTGACAGTAGATAGAAAGCTCTCACGAACGAGATGATTAGAGTTAAATTAGTTAATTCACGAACACAATCAAAACCGACTCTTCGGAAAAGAGGGCGTGTTCGTTCATTAGGTCCAACCAATGAAATGTTCCTTCTACAGACCGCACTCGAATGCTATTGGTTCACGCTACAGTCAGTCATTTGAACTTGAACGAAACGATTTGTTCAATTAAAGATTCAATAATTACATCTAAACCGTGTGCAAATAATAAACTTTGCGAAATGCGTCAAGTCCACAGGTTGGTCTTATGGTAAATCGTATTTGCATACATATTTGCATATTACATTTTTCAATCACGTAGTGCAGAATTAACATAGACCACAAAGTAGAAGGAGTTTAACAGAAGTGCATGTAAATAAAAGCTCGGTGGGCAGGAACGACGCGCTGCGAGATCATAGATGGCATATTTATTTAGTATGGATACCAAAGCAACTTTTTTTTAAAATACTGGGCGTGGATGAGGACAACAGACTGGGGGACTGTCTCGTTTTATAAAAACCATGAAGGTCTGCAGATGTGCCGTGGAAAAACTTGCCTCTCCATCACTTCCGCATCAACCATGCGTTTAACACTCAACATGTCCTGCTGAGCACAACAACACTGAAGTAAATGCTATTTGCATCGGTTTGCATGTTTTCAACATTAACCTCACAGAAACATCTGCCTGGGACGCAGCAGCAGACTGCAGAGAGATCTTATGGAGGGGAAACTGGACATGGATGAGGGTTCTCCATCCCATCATCAGCGGGGCTTGTGGAAATCCTTCCACGGCAGACCCAAACTCACTGGCAGCCCCAAACTAGGCAAAAAAGACCGAAAGCAAGAAAGCGGGTTTTGGATATTTAGAAAGAAACGACCAAATGGTTTGGACCGAGCGGTGTCTTCGTCTCAACCCAATCTGCACAGCGCGGCAGCCGCTCCGGATGGTGCTGAGAGCGGGAGGACGCGCCGCGGCTTGCCCGAGCTGAGTGAGGGTACGGCGGCCGTAGCAGCGGCGTCGCTCGGTGCGGAGATCCAGATGCTGAAAAAACCCGTCAGCTCCAAACCGACGCTCTCCCAGCTGGTGCAGTCTCAACATAAACCTGGTCTGCAAGGGTCCACATGCACTGATGATGCTGTGATGAATGGTAACGAGGAAGAGATCAATAAAAGTGTGGTAAGATGATTTATAACCTTTCAGACGTGTTTGGCATTGCACTGCAGTAATAAGTGATGGGTGCAGTTATCTCATACAGATAGTTTATTACGCTATACATTCACATTTGCAGATGTCTAGAACGTAAAGAAATTGACTTAGATGAACTATCCTGGAACTGGAACTGTTTTTTGATAAATTTGTGTAATAACTTAACTAATAACCTAAATATAAATGTATTAAAACACATTTAGTGTCATTTCTATTTGATAGTATTTTTTTTTTTTTTAATTATAGGCAAAATGAGTATAAAAACTGAATTTAGGTTTATAGAAAATCTGTTTGCTACAAAATAACAATAAATTCATTCTCTTATAAGAAACATGATGAGTTACAGCCAAGCTGGAAAACCCATGTTATATTAGTTTAAGCTGTTTTTTTTAATAACCTATTAGCTGATTTGTTATTGGCGAAACGTTATCAAGGTGTACCGAGTCAATCTCAAACATCCCAGCTTGAAGCGGACCACAAATGAGCAGCATGCTTCAGATAGACACCATTTAATACACAGGCTGAGATCTGTTAGATCTTGAACCTTGATCACATCCACCAGGATGATGTTTCCAACTTGGGTTTAAAGGGCAATCGACCATTAAGCCTATTTGCCTCATTTTACCAGATGTCCCACTTTTGCTGAACCCACCCTACCAACTGCTTTGAATACAATCAAACAAGAACAGAATGATTTTGACACTGTAATATGTTTTACATTGCAAGTCCAAATCAGATGTCATGTCAGAACTCCTCCAATTATCAGTAGACAGTCATTTTTTGTTGCATGAATGCATGTGAATATCATTGCCATTTTAAGCCTTTAATATATGCACACCAAGGTGAATCAGGTGTTTTTGTGTGTAAGATTATTAATACCATTTGCCGGGAGGAGACCACAGTCTGAGAAAACAAAGAACTTTTGCGAGAATCAACACCTGAACTCTGTCTCGCAAGCTTAAGATGACACACACCCAGCTGAGAGAGGCAAATGTTCCACACCTGAAGGATAGGGCAGCTCGGCATCCACTCCTTCAGCCCTATCCTTCACACCTTATACGTGACCCTCCACTTGCTTTACTCTCTCTAAATCTAAATACAGGACACTACAGAGACCACTGAAACCACCTTTCTTAATCAGAGTTTATGATAATGCAACAATTCATGTTTGAAGGTGTTTGAAAGGTCTCCGGGTGTGTCTGGTAAAAGGGTCTCATTCTCTTAAGAATAGAAAAAGACAGACTACTCCCAGGTCTTTCACACAAGTTACCCCTGTATGTACATACAAATTATTCACCTGAAACCCCAAAAGGTGATATGCTGCTAAACCCGTGCAATAAACAAACAATGCCATTCCGGGGTTTCTTCTGATGTTTAAGGGAGATTGACAAAGAGCTCAGGGAATCTGTAGACAGATCTCCCACATACTTGCTCTGTGTCTTTCGTTATCAGGTAATATTCTCTTATTTCGGTATCATTGAATGTTTTATATGTGGCCCTGGACCACAAAAGCAGTCTTAAGTCGCTGGGGTATATTTGTAGCAACAGCCAAAAATACATTGTATGGGTCAAAATTATAGATTTTTCTTTTATGAAAAAAATCATTAGCATATTAAGTAAAGATCATGTTCCATGAAGATATTTTGTAAATATACTACTGTAAATATATCAAAACGTCATTTTTGATTAGTAATATGCATTGCTAAGAATTAATTTGAACAACTTTAAAGGTGATTTTCTCAGTATTTTGATTTTTTTTTGCACCCTCAGATTCCAGATATTCAAATAGTTGTATCTCAGCCAAATATTGTCTGATCGTAACAAACCATACATCAAAGCTTATCTATTCAGCTTTCAGATTATGTATAAATCTCAAAAATTTACACTTAAGACTGGTTTTGTGGTCCAGGGTCACATATGTGTGAGCACTGTGTTTATAATGTTTGAATTGGACTTTGAATGATTATCTTGATTACCTGATTAATAATTGTTATGTTTGGATTTATTCTGATTGCTCTGAAATTATTAATTCTAGTAGATTACATTGTATCCTTGTTACCGCATTTCTGCATCAGGTTAGTAACAGACTAAAAATTCAGTTGAGATGGAGCATAGGACACACCAACCGTGTTTTTAGAGATCTGGCTAACGCTTGGTATTAGTTCAAGTGTATTTAGATTGTAAGGGCTAAAAGGGAATTTGCGTCTAGGTCAACTGAATGTTGTTCGACCAACCTAGATAGGATGGGCCTAACCTCTGTTTATTGTAATATTACTCTAGCTAAGTGTACATGGGAAACCATGGCATGAACATACCAAAGCTACTATTAGAGAAAGTAATGTTGGTCGGCTTATATCTTAGTAGTGGTCATGACCTCTGACTAGAGATAATGTTGTTCTATTCAAGTGTGTACAAATCTAAGGGGACTAAATAAAAGTGCTGTTAGAATGAGCAAGGTCATTTTTACGTTTGTAGATGCAAAGTGATGTGTTTGCATAGTCAAACTCATGTCAGATTCCCATTCACACAAGGACATGTGCCAGAACGAGCTTGTGTCAGCCTTTTTTCACAAGTTTTCTTTTAAAACTAAAGTTTGGTCTTGACTGAGTTTTGTCTACAACTGTTAGTTTCAGGCATGTTGGCACTGTACAGTTAGTTCTCTGTGCCTGAGGGTGTTTGCCAAGAAGAGGAACTTGCCTAAAAGTAAAGTCACACAAACACATATAACAGGTCTAAACCAAACAGGGTGTTGAGTAATGTTGAGTAAGGTTGCAGAAGTGAATTAATGTCTTTATTAGTACATTTTATATTATTGGTTGTCTATGTGCATCAGATTTTTGAGATCCATGAATATAGATTTGATTAAGTTGCATACTCGCGTGTCTCAAAAAACAAATAAGATCTTCTGTTGTTGTTTTCCTGGTAGCGCCAGTGATGCGTTTTGCTTAAAGCGAGTTTACCCAAAAATGAGACTTAACCCAAACTCAGGTTGTTACAAAACTGTATGTCTTTCTTTCTTCTTTATGACACAGAGGAAGATATTTATTTTATAAAAGTGAATAGGCGTGTGTTTCAGAGATCAGAGCGGCTTGGCTCATGGTTAAAGGGTTAGAAAAGTCTGTCATTAATTACTCAGCCTTGTGTCATTCCAACATCACAAATTAAGATATTTTTGATAAAATCTGAGAGCTCTCTGACCTTCCATAGACAGCTATGCAACCGAAATGTTCCCAGGTCCAGAAACGTAGTAAAGAAAATCGGTAAAATAGTCTGATGTGACATCAGTGGTTCAACCATAATTTTACAAAGCTACGAGAATACTTTTTGTGCGCAAATAAAGCAACAACATCATTTATTCTGCCATTTTGGAGAGTAAGTTCCCCAGAACGTAAACAACGCTGATTAAGAAAAGCGAAAGTGCGCACATGCTGATCGTAAACAACGCTCATTACATTGATTGTAAACTGAGAGTTTAACGCACATTTGGGAATGCAACGTGCGCTAGGTTCACTTTATTTTTTTAAATAAAAACAATAACAAAACACTTGCTAAAAAAAGATTCAATTTTTATCTGTTTACTTGCATGTCTTGTGACCATTAACATCAGAGACCCATGAACTTACAAATGTTTTGTTACATTATTGAAATATTAAAGGGGTCATATGATGCGATTTCAAGTTTTCCTTTCTCTTTGAAGTGTTACAAGCTGTTTGTGCATAGATACGATCCCTAAAGTTGCAGAGACTAAAGTCTCAAAACCAAAGAGATATTCTTTATAAAAGTGAAGACTTGTCCACGCCCTCCTAAAATGGCTCATTTAAACACGCCCCCACATGTCTACGTCACAATGTGGGGAGATTTGGATAACACCGCCCAAATGTATACGCAAAGAAAGAGGGCGTGATTTTTATTCTCGCTGTAGTATTGTTGCTGCCGCCGGCGCCGTGTCCTGGAGACGCTGTGTTTCCTTGTGAAAGTACTGTGTTTGGGCTTCCAAAAGAGGACACAACTAGAAATCAGTGGTTAAGTTGTATTTACAACACTGTTCCAGAACAGTTCAACCCAAATATTAGAGTGTGTGCAGTGCATTTCACGGAGGACTGTTTCCTGAACCTGGAAGAGAGTAGCCTACAATATGAAGTATGTTTCGATATTTAAAGAATTTGCTACTGATTATTGAAACGCGAGTTTTGAGCTGTGTAGAGTAGTGCTTGTTTGGCATTTCTACGATCACAAATGCAGACGTGGTGTTATGTTTACTCAGTGCAGTCATTATAATCAGTAATTATGTCCTCACTGAATGCAACAAATGCCTTGTTTATAGCGGGTTTTATTGTTTTTGTCTCGTCGCACCGGGACCATAGACTGTAAAAAGGCCGGGACAAGGCATCACAATACGGTTAGGGGCGTAACATTTCCGTCTCACGCTTGAGGTATTCGGCCAATCACAATGCACTGGATAGCTGGCCAATCAGAGCACACCTCGCTTCTCAAATCAACGCGTTTCAGAAAGGCAGGGCATAGAGGAGCAACAATAACGTACAGTATGTGGAAAATAATGTGTTTTTGAACCTCAAACCGCGTAAACATAGTGCATTACACCAAATACACAAAATAATGTTCTTTTTAGCACATGACCCCTTTAACTTAAAATCTCGTGGGAGTAACTTCAAGCAAGTAAAATATTTTATTATCTAAGGGGTTTGGCTGACAAAAAAATTTGGGAATCCCCGCCTGAGAAAAGTCTGATGTGAAGATATGTAAATGGTGACAGGATTTTAATTTTTTTAATAATTATTCAAAATGGCTTCTGTAATCAAGAAACCTTGAGCAATAAAGTTTTCCACTAGACATTGAAGCTTAGTGTACATATAGCTTTTCTGTATGCATGTCCATCCCAAGCCATTACATCACAGCCACCAACAGTGCAGCAGAGATTAGAGTCAAACAAACAACACAGCCTGGAGCTTAGAGTTCCTCTGGATCGTACTGGTGCTATCTTTACTCCACTGCATGTGTGGACTTGACAAACAGTTTTGGTATGGAGCTGTCTTTGTGGTTAGTTGAGGGAAATATGAGATTTGATAAACAGCAGCATACCTTTCTTAAGAAGTCTGTGACTCAGGATCTGGCAGTGGAGATGATTAATCTGGTCAGGAGTAACTTTGCAACTCAGATCAACTCCTCTGTGTCATAGGCGCTGATATTGCTGAGCATGTTATTGTTTAAACTCATGGTATGTGGGAATTGCAGTAATGCTGAGCTACCTACAGGGTTTCCATGGTCATGGAAAACCTGGAAATTGTAGAGAATAGCCTTGGAAAAGTCAATGAAATGAAGTAAATCTGACAAATTTATAGTTGTATCTCAGCCAAATATTGTCCGATCCTAACAAACCATACATCAATGGAAAGCTTATCAGCTTTCAGATTATGTATAAATCTTCAAAAAATTGACCCTTATGACTGGTTTTGTGGTCCAGGGTCACATATAACCTTTTATTTAACCTTACTTTTCAAGATATATATATATTTTTTGTCCAACAGTCACTAACTACATTCATATGATATTATCTGAAGATCTTTTGTGACAATTTTTTGTAAATTCTAATTTCCATGAACTTTTATCCAGGTCACAAATGGCTGGAAAAGGTATGAAATCATGAAAAGGGTGGTTAAGATGATGTTGTTTTGCTCTGATACAATTTAAGGTCATAATGAAACTGTGGGTTGAGTATCATAGCTACAACTTTTCTAGAAGCAGGTCACGTTCAGTGACGTCGGTGTCTGACTGCTCAGGGCTTAAATGCTACATATCAGACCAGACATGCATGAAAACAACAATAAACAGATCACATGTTTCCTGTCTTACAACTTCACACCTAATACAAGTGCATTTGCACACATTCCTTTGAGGCCCCTATAATGGACCCCAGAATTTCTGTTTATAGGCTGCTTTTCTTGCAAACAGGAAGTGGCTCTATAACTTTAACCACCATACTGTCAACTGCTACGTCTTCCTGTTAAACCCTTTGGCAAGTTATTCAAAAATACTTTCTCTTGCAAAAGTTCAATCATCACGCTCACATCGTTTCTACTTTATGAAGCAGAAGGGAGCTTATTACGAGACTTTGATTTATAGGCACAATCAACATGAGCTACTTGTACAAACCTCAATAAAGATTTTCAGTGGAGCTGCTGATGTGTTATATTTGCTGGCAGCGTTCCCCATGCCAGTGCCTTTCTCCTTAGAAGACTTGCAATTAATTGTGTGGTGCTTGTTTCAGAGCGAAGCCTGGCACTGTGTTCATCTTCTCTCGAGCAGCTCATGAACCATGAATGATTTTAGTGTCTCAGAGCGGCTCAGTTCGCAGATAATGCTTCTCCACACAAAATCCATCTCTGCATCTGCTCTGAGTTTTACCAACAAAACAGAAGCTCTAGGGCTCCCTGTGGCATTCTGTCAAAAAGTCTGATGGGTTAACATTTTAAAATGAAGAAAATAAGACAGCCAAAAAATGAGAAATTAGTGGACTGTAATTTTTTTTAATATTAATTATTATATTATTATTATTATTATATTTTATTAAATACTTGATTTTTAAATTACCATAGTAATATTGTGTATTTTCTTTATATTTAGTAATAATAATAATCATAATCAATTTTCTTAATCATAATAAACCATCTTCTTAATTATCATAAAATAATAAATATAATTTTATAGTCAAAGTGATATATTTTACAGTTGTACTGTAAAATAAAATTTTAATTTATTAATTATTTTTCTTATATACTTGATTTAATTTTTTTAAAAATGCAATAAAATAAAATTTTATAAAATGTTTAATAAAAATGGTATTAATAAAATATTTTAGCTTTTTTTTAAAATCGCATTTTAAGTTTTTTTTTTTTTTTTTTACAAAAATAACAATTTTTTTTACCCTGCCAAATCATGCAGCTCCAGGTGGAACCACTATAAACTGGATATTCAGGTGTGAGTTCGGGGCGGGACTATCTGTTTGCCTGACCAGTTATCAGACGATGAGATGAAACCAGTCATTCGTTACATTTGAAAGTCTGTTTGTTCTGTTTTCTGTTTGATTTTAGCGATGCAGAAATGATGGAGGAAGATAAATATTGTATCTCTAAATGTAAATCAGCTTGATTTCAAACATGGCACCAGGATGTTGTAAGAGGAATCCCTGACCTCATAACAATATTATGAAGAAAAATAATTCTTCTTGCCAATCCTGCCATCAGCAGGATGTTTAATAGGCCCTAAAGGTCCACAATGCAAATCACCTGCTTTCAGCTGACACTGCAAACACCCTTAGTGTGTGAGAGAAATGTGTTTCTGACCTCATTTCTCACTCAAGGGTGAAAAAGAGGAAGGAAAATGTGTGTAGTGCTCGCCAAATATTGTGTGTTTAAGTGACATAATTAGTGGTGCTGTGTTTTCAGAAGCCCCAAAATATTCAGCTTTATTCAACTCACGTAACTCGTTCTGCACTGTTGGTGCTACAAATATGAATCGATCTGAACCCATGTCTACACCGGAATATCATTTAACCTGGGCAAGTAAACAACTTCCCTAGCAACACCTTAGCAACCACATACTGTAGAACACATCTTAGCAACCACATAGAACACACCCAGAACACCTTAGCTACCACATACTGTAGAACACACTCCAGTAACACCTTAGCAACCACATAGAATACACCCAGGACACCCTAGCAACACTTAAGCAACCTCATACTGTAGACCACACCCTAGCAACCACATAGAACACACCCAGAACACCTTAGAAACACCTTAGCTACCGCATACTGTAGAACACACTCCAGTAACACCTTAGCAACCACATAGAATACACCCAGGACACCCTAGCAACAATTAAGCAACCTCATACTGTAGACCACACCCTAGAAACCACATAGAACATATCCAGAACACCTTAACAACCACATTGAACACACCCAGGACACCCTAGCAACCAAAAACTGTAGAACACACACTAGCAACACCTTAGCAACCACATAGAATACACCCAGGACACCCTAGCAACAATTAAGCAACCTCATACTGTAGACCACACCCTAGAAACCACATAGAACATACCCAGAACACCTTAACAACCACATTGAACACACCCAGGACACCCTAGCAACCAAAAACTGTAGAACACACACTAGTAACACCTTAGCAACCACATAGAACACACCCAGAACACTCTAGCAACACATTAGCATTTTCACTGAGAAATTGCTAGTATTTTTTACATATAATTGCAAATCAATAACAAGTAATATGAAATTGAACATGACATTTTGAAATAGTAAATTAAATGGGTTGCCATGATGGTAGTTTATGAATACACAACTTTTCAGACTAAACCATTAACCACTAGGCCACACCACTGGAAAAACCACATTACTTTTCCTGGACTCTATCAGGCGGTTTTTAAGCACTGTCAGATGTGTTGACATCACATGCACAGTGTTTCACTTCCTATGCAAAAATTAGACATTGACAACAGATCTGTGACTCTCGCTTTTTAGTTTATTTGTGGCTTATTCTGTTCAAGAACTGGTTACTTAGACCGGAAGAGAATGCAGGTTTTAGAGCCCCGGTTTATCAGTTTTAAGCATCTTGCAACATCCTGTTAGAATTTCAATCATAAACTCCCCAGGAGATTGTTTTCTCATATGAGCACTTTTGTGTTAGTTAAACCCTTTAAGGTTTGGCATTAATTGCTTTGCGTGTATTAAATGTTTGAAGAGTTCCTGTCAATCAGTTTTTGAGACGATGTCTGTTTTCTTCAGGGCATTAATGCAGCTGGTAATGGAGGAACACAGCCTTCACTGCCCACTTCAGCAATGTACCAGTTAGACATCGTGCTGAAAAAAGGAAACAACCTTGCCATTCGAGACCGAGGCGGTAAGACCTGCATCTCTCATGCTATCTCCACGAATACCACAGTCGGGAAATGTGTGTTTTACTTTTAATAAGATGTATTCATTATATGCTACTTAAAACTTATGTTCCTTCTATGGTTTGCTGAAATGTGTAATCGACTTATGTTTCAGGAACAAGTGACCCATATGTGAAGTTCAAAATAGCCGGCAAAGAAGTTTTCCGCAGTAAAATCATCCACAAGAACCTTAACCCAGTTTGGGACGAGCGTGTTTGTCTGATAGTGGACAATTTACAAGAGCCTCTGTATATTAAGGTAAAAATACTGTTTCAGTGTTTATGGATGCTTGTTACCATTGTATGAATCCTGAATTAATGACTCTTATGAGTTGGTTCGTTTTAGTGAATCAGAATCATATAGCTCGACTGGTGTATTCTGAAACCCAAATTTATGATTCATTTTAGTGAATCAAAAACTTACTGCGTGACTGGTGTAGTCTGGTTTCGGAATAAATGGCTCTTATGAGTCGATTCATTTTAGTGAATCAAATCATATTTTTGACCAGTGAATTCCAAAACCCAAAGTAATGACTGTTATGAGGTGAATTGTTTTAGTGAATATGCGTGACCACCAGTGTGGTCTGAATCCCAAACTAATTACTCTTATGAGCCGGTTCTTTGTAGAGAATCCAAAACATTACAGTGCAAACTGATTCCAATGCAAATGACTCTTAAGAGATGATTCCTTTTAGTGAATCAGAAACATACTGTGTGACTGCTGTGGCCCAATTCCTGAACAAACAGCTCTTATGAACCAGTGACTTTTACTGAAGCACAAGCATTACAGCATGAACAATATAGACCGATTTCGAAATGAATGACTCTCAAGAGCCGGTTTGTTTTAGTGAATCAAAAACCTAATGCGGGACCGATGTATTCCGATTCCCAAATGAATGAGTTCACTTGTGAAACAAAAGCATTACAGCCTGAACAGTGTACTGATTCCAGTACAACAGACTCTTATGAGCTGGTCCTTTTTATTGAATCGACGAGTAATCAATCAGTCATTCTAGAATGTTCTCCGATATTTCTTCCTAAAGAATTTTCCCTTTTGCAATCTATTTTAGGTGTTCGACTATGATTTTGGCCTTCAAGATGATTTTATGGGATCAGCTTACCTGTACCTTGATTCTCTGGAACTGCAGAGGTATCGTGTTTTCATCATTACTGCAAAGATATAACAATTCAACAGTTAGTGTCAAATTAATACATTTTCAGTCAGCATAAAAATGTGTTCAAATGTATTAGGAGTTTCATAAAATTAACGTTGACAAGGTCAGTTTTGCTGTTATTGTATGCAGAGATATATATATATATATATATATATATATATATACACACACATGAGCATTTATGTATGTTGGAGATGTGACTAGAAAAGTGTATATTTTGTAATAGGCATTATATTGTTCCCTATTTGAGTTTGTAAATTGATATTGTTCAATAAAAAAAAAAAAGGGTCAGTTTTGCTAATGTTTTGTTGTGATCTAAGAGTTTATACTGACATCTAGTGCCTTGGATGAAGCATTATACAAATGCAAAAGTTTTCAGCTATCAATAAAAGTATTATATTGACAAATGGTCATTATCATTTTAGATAGATCTAATAATTCACTAAGTTTAAACATTTATCAAAAAGATTATTTGCTTCTTTAGGTGATAAACTACAACATTACCTTCATAACAGCTCATGTTTTTGTTGTAGGCCTCTTGATGTTCGGTTAGATCTTCAAGATCCTCACTGCTCTGATCAGGACCTGGGCTCTCTGGAGCTGGCGGTCACTCTGTTCCCAAGAAGTACAGAGGACAGAGAGACCCTCCGACAGGCGGTAAGACTCATTTGGCAGATTAATCTTGTTTTATCTTTGGAAAAGTTGGAAAAGATTCAATCTGCTGGCAAATTCTCTGCATGCTTCCAAACAGATTTAATTCTCACATTATTTCACACCTTTCTCATGAGACTGCATAAACTATTTTTAGCTCTCAGGAAGTGTTTAGCAACCACATCCAGTTATCTTGTTTTTGAAAAGCATGTGAATCTGGCAGTTGAAGTTGATATCTGTTTACTGTACATATCCTTTCAAAGGTTTGGGGTTATGATGTTTTTTTTTTAAAGAAAATAAAGCTTTTATTCAGCAAGGATGCATTAAATTGAATGCAAAAGTGACAGTAAAGACAATTATAATGTCCCAAACTATTTCTTTTTCAAATAAATTCTGTTCTTTTGAACTGTCTGTTCATCAAAGAATCCTGTTTCCACAAATGATAAATGATAAATGTTTAATGAGCAGCAAATGAGCGTATTAGTATGATTTCTGAAGGATCATGTTACACTGAAGACTGGAGTAAGGATGCTGAAAATACAGCTTTGCATCACAGGAATAAATTACATTTTAAAATACACTGCAATAGAAAACAGCTATTTAAAATTGCAATAATATTTCACAATATTACTATTTTTTACTGTATTTTAACTAGTGCTGTCAAACAATTAATCGCATCCAAAATAAAATTTTTTGTTTAAATAATATATGTGTGTGTGCTGTGTATATTTATTATGAATATATAAATCCAAACACATGCATGTATATATTTAAGGAAAATATGTTATGTTTATATATTAAATATATTTATATATAATATAAATATAAATATATAAATGTGTATGTGTGTGTGTATATATATATATATGTATATATATATATATATGTAAATATTTTCAAAATATATACTGTATGTGTGTGTATTTATATATACATAATAAATATACACTGTACACATACATATATTATGCAAACAAAAACTTTTATTTTGGATGCGATTAATCGCGATTAATCATTTGACAGCACTAATTTTAACAAATAAATGCAGCCTTGGTGAGCAAAAGAGACTTCTTTTAAAAAGATTATAAAATCTTACCAACCCCAAACTTCTGAATGGTAGTGTATATACTGCCTAACCTACTATTTTTTTTAAAAACAGTATGCATTATGCATAATGGACTTTTCAAATAGTACTATTCTACACTGTGGTCATATGAGCTACTATGTTGCATTTAATTAAAATGGTGAAAATTGGTATTATTTTTAATCCATTTTGTGCAAAAAAAAAAAAAAAAAACATGGCTGATTAAGTCAAGCACATTGCATTGTGGGATACTGTGCCCAGCACAACATGCTCAGTTAGCTTACAGAAAAATTGCATACTGTATAAAAATAGTATAAGTATTATGTTCGGCTAGTACAAAAAGCCCATGACTCTTGAGAGACACTGGGAAGATGGGACGTTTGTGCTGTCTGCATAATGCATGAAATGACTGCTGCAGTCTGCAGGCAGGGGCGGAGAACCCATCGAAATTCACATGGTGTTCCACCAACAGATGAAGCGGCAGTCTGATGGGCGGCTTTGATCCTCAGGACAGAGCATAAGAACAGAAGATGCGTCTCTTTATCAGATTTAGAGATTTAGCTTCTCATCCAATACAAAAGTAGTCTTGGCAGTAATCAAAGCGCGCCCACCTCCATCCCGGCCCCCTGAATATACAGTAACACACATGACCTGCTCTGTTGTTTTTGTAGACCATGCTACTGAGGAGAAGCTGGAAGCGATGCAGTAAGGTAAAAAAGCAAGAGCGTTTGCTCCCAGATTCTCTGACTAGCTGCTGTGTAAATTGCCACACACACACCGTATCGGGTTTATTAGCAATGAACATTTTGTAGAATGACTTATGCAACATGTTCAAAGAGAAAGTGGTTTGTGTGCCAAATTCCCTAAATGTCAGCACTGCAGCAGTCTGGTCAGAGAATGAGTTTTATCGGTACGGCTCCATTAGTTGTGGCAGTCGTGCATCTCTCGGGGTGATGGGCCATGCCTTTTTGTAGACATTTGCATTTTATGCTTTGGTGGCCCAGTCATTCATGGTGTATGTGAAACCGTTCCACATTCTTTGAGTTCTTTCCCCACTGAGGAGTCATTTCATTGTCTTAAAGTGCCCCTATTATGGATTTTTGAAAATGGCCTTTCATACAGTGTGTAACACAGCTTGAATGAAAACATCCTGCAAAGTTTTAAATCTAAAAGTGCACCGTGTATAAAGTTATTGTCTCTCAAAAGAGTCGACTGTGAATCATTGAAACGAGTCGTTTTTAAAACGAATCCCAAGCAGTTTCATGGTGATGTCAACATGAACATTAGCATATTGCCCGCCCACTTGTTGGACTTTTCATTTGGTCTGAATGAAAATGCAAATTCATTCTTTGCCACTAGGTGCCACTTTTGGAGCGGTAAAAATAGCGGTTTCCCCGGTAACGCTGCACACAAAGCAGCATTGCAGCTGCTTTATCAGGCATTACAAAGGAGGGGTTTGGGAAAATGAATCATTAAACGAATCATTTGGGAGTCATTGAGCAAATAAGGTAAAAATAAATGCATATTATAAGTAAATTAAAGTGTTTTTTGACCTTGTATGCATGTCAACCTGTTGTTGGGGACTCCTAAAACCAAAATATGAACCTTTCATTACCCATAATAGCGGCACTTTAAAAGATTCATCCAAAAATCATGTACTGTACACTGCTGTTCAAAAGTTTGGGGTCAGTAAGATTTGCCTCTTATGCTCACCAAGGCTGCATTTATTTGATCAAAAATACAGTGAAAACAGTGAAATATTATAACAATTTAAAATACCTGTTTTCTTCTGGAACATATTTTAAAATGTAATTTATTTCTGTGATGAAAAGCTGAATTTTCAGCAACATGATCCTTCAGAAATCATTCTAATTTGCTGCTCAAGAAAAATTTCTCATTATTATTATTAGTGTTGAAAACAGTTTGCAGCTTACTATTTTTGTAAAAACCGAGATGCATTTCTCTTCAGGATTTTTTGATGAATTGAAAGTTCAAAACAGAATCGATTTGAAATAGAAATGTAACGTAAGTTGTAACATTATAGATGTATTTACCGTGATTTTTGTTCAATTTAAAATGCATCCTTACTTAAAGCTGCAGTCCGTAAGTTTTGCCTCTTTGTCGCCATCTCTGTGTGAAAACCTGGAATTGCAGCTCTGTGTGGAATTATCTTGCTTGCATTGGCTGTGCTCCGGCTCGGATGAAGCTAATGTTTTGAGGTATATGTGTGTAAGTCGGTCAGTCACCACACCAGTGTGGATACTGTACTCAGGAATCACAGATTAATAATCACAAATTATTAATGTTAACAACATCAGCATTGCGTGACAGTGAGTATAGTGTGTATTAGCGTGTAGATTTCAATTTCTGTACAGTCTAATCTCTAATTGTCACACCATTCGAATCTCATATTAAGAAGTTCTTTTAACCCAAAAAGCAAACTATGCTCCCTTCGAACTGGTTTTCTTTAAAATACAAATCTTGTGTAATCCCAGGCTGTCTGTAATCAGAAGCACATTTAAAACTGGAATATAATTTAATCTCATTCACATGTGTTTCATAAACACATAATCCTTTCTGGATTACAATCCGCCATCAAAACGATACGTTTAATTATTCCAGCTGCTGTGAGAAAAGGCTAATCGATCCGTCACCTGCAAGATCCTCACGTGCGATAGCATACTAACTTCTTTATGTTTACAGACGTGACGTAATGACGCAGTGCCATGCTTGAATTTCCCACGAAAACCTACCCGTACCACTCAAATTAGAAAACATTATTATAAGCTAACCGTTGTGAATCAGGCTAAAGTAAGGCGTTAGTTTTGAACACATTGGCTGGTTATGTACTTGCTCAAATATTGATTTCGGATCATTTTTAACGCCAAAAAGTTACGGACTGCAGCTTTAATAAAAATAATGAATATAATCAAATAAACAGACCCCAAACTTTAAAACAATAGTGTACTTGATGCACTATTGTCTTTTTTGGAGCTTTGCAGCCACGTTCACCAACCACTTTTGCTGACAATCTCCTTTTGTGTCCAAAAAAATCATGTTTTGAGCAACATGAGGGTGAATACATGATGATAGAATTATCCTTTTGGGCTGAAGTAACCCTTTAATGTCCTGTGATGTGTGTGCGGCGCGCAGCAGCAGCAGCAGAACCTCCGGCTGTCGGACCTGCACAGAAAGTCTCAGCTGTGGAGGGGCATCGTGAGCATCAGACTCATCGAGGGTCGTAACCTCATCCCCATGGACCAGAACGGGCTGAGTGACCCTTACGTCAAGTTCAAACTTGGTCCTCAGAAGTACAAGAGTAAGGTATGAGCGACTGTGCCACTTCAACATGGCAACACGACACTGTGGGATCTCTTTTTAAATATATCTGGACTTACTGAAAATATTTGTACCTCACCTCTGACAGAAATTTCTTTGCTGATGCAACCAAGGAATGGAAAAATAATATTCATGTTCATGGCTAAATTAATATATTTATTATGATATATAATGACAAATACATGCATATATATATATATATATATATATATATATATAAACATTTTGTCATAAATACAAGCTATTTTATTTATATTAAATTTTTTTAAAACATTTTTGTCATAAATTATTAATAAATATAAAATAATTAAATAATAATAATATAATGTGTTTGTCTTTTAATAGAACATTTTTTATCATCATAAACAATAAATGAAAATTAAAGTTAAAAATGATTATTTGTTTTATATGTATTAAATAATATAAATAATATTTTTATTTATTAATTCATTTTTCATTCATTAATTTATTTATCTCAACATGTGCATATCAGGACACTTCAGTATAGGTTTCAGCTGACAGAATAAGAATACTGTCTGCTAATACTATTTCTCTGTTAGTTATTCTTCTCTTCTGCACAAACAGACAATTCCCAAGACCCTCAACCCTCAGTGGAGGGAGCAGTTCGATTTGCATCTGTATGACGAGGAGGGAGGCATTCTGGAGATCTCCGTTTGGGATAAAGACATCGGAAGGAGAGACGACTTCATCGGCCAGTGCGTACAATTTCCTACACATCATTTATTCACTTTATCAGTATGTCTCTTACCTGGACATCAAACCCATCAGTACACTACTGCTAGATGCTTGATTTATAAGAAGTGCATGTGTTTAACATATTTCAGGTGTCAGCTGGACCTGTCCAGGTTGAGCAGAGAGAAGACACATAAGCTGGAAATTGAGCTGGAGGAGGATAAAGGGTCGCTGGTACTTCTGGTGACTCTGACCGCCACAGTCGCGGTCTCCATCTCTGACCTGTCCGTCAACCTGCTGGACGACCCACATGAACGCCAGCAGATCATTAAGAGATATGTAAGTGTGACGTCCTCACAGCCAAACAGGATTTTTTGCTACACAAAAACAGCAAGTGTTGCTATTAACTGCTGACTTGTCTTCCTCTAGAGGGCGCTTGACAACTATATCCTCCATTGAGCCGCATTCAAATCTTAGTATTTGCCATTTATAAAAAAAAATGTCTTGAAATTAATTTCTTATTCAGTATTCACATCTGTGATTGGCCCATCCTGTCCAGCGCTGAGAAAAACCAAGACAACACAATCTATGTGATGCTTCAGAATGATAATAATTAACACCTTAATCATGATATTAAGACTTTATTAGCTGTTAAATATAAAATGCAGTGCTAATGTTATTTTTAAATATAAAAAAAAGTGCAGTGCTAATATTTGTGAATATATGCGATCAAATGTACTTATGTATGATCAAGCACAACTTTCTTTATTTTTTATTTATTTTTGTTTTTGAAATAAAATAATGTTTTTATTTGGCAAGGACACATTAAATTTGTCAAATGAGACAGTAAAGCCTTTATAATGTTATAAAAGATTTCCATTTCAAATAAAACTTATTCTTTTGAACTTTTTAACTCATCAAATAATCCTGAAAAAAAAAGTTTCTGCAAAAATATTAAGCAGCACTGATTTTTTTTTTTCAAAATTGATAACAATAATAATAATAAGTGTTCTTTGAGCACAAATCTGAATATTAGAATGATTTCTGAAGGATCATGTGACACTGAAGACTGCAGTAATGATGCTGAAAATTCAGCTTTGCATCACAGAAATAAATTATATTTTAAAATATATTCAGTTCAGAAACAAGTATTTTAAATTGCAATAATATTTCACAATATTGCTGTTTTTACTGTACTTTTGATCAAATAAATGTGCAAAATACAGCAGAAACTGCTAATGCTCTATTCTGCAGTACACTTCTGTGACCAAAAGGGGGCGTAAAATGATCAGAGTCCAGTGCACTACTGGATTAACACTGGCCTCGTTCACAACTGGACGACGGTGGAGTAACTCACACCAAACAAAGACAGAGAGAGAGACATCTCGCTGCTCTCGGAGCTGTCTGTCCTCTCTATTCACGGTTTGTCTTTGTCCTGCCACTGTCCCCCGGAGGGCCGGTCACTGAACCGCTTACAGAAACTCACCACCAATGCAGACTGACCTTCTTTCATAACAGCTGCATAATGAAGATGTATTCGTGAGAGCCACCAGATAATCTGGCGTGGCGGCTCAGTGTTTTTGTCTCAGTGTCCACGGCCGAGTGGCTTTGACGTGGACACAAAACTGCTCGCGGACTCTGACAGGAGATTAGAGAAAGTTAGGGCCAAAATAGAGCTGTCAGAAACATATGGATGTATTGCTGCTCGGCAGATTGTGAGCTTTGAATGTGGTCATGGGCCTCCGTGATGCGTTTTTGTTCTTTTTCAGAGTCCACTAAGGTCGTTCTTTAACCTGAAGGATGTCGGAGTCGTGCAGGTGAAGATCTTGCGGGCCGAGGGGCTGATGGCTGCTGATGTCACAGGTAAAATCATATGTCACTTCCTGTATTCGTTTGTGAGCAGTGGAACGATAACCAGGTTTCTTAGTTTATCAGGTGATTTTAAAACTATGGCCTGGAAAAGTCATGGAAATGTATTTCATTTGTGTAGTAAACACATATACATACATACATACATACATATATATATATATATATATATATATATATATATATATATATATATATATATATATAGTTATATATATGTGTGTGTGTGTGTGTGTGTGTATATATGTATATATATATATATATATATATATATAGTTATGCTAGGCTTTAAATATTTAATTAACTAGATATGACTCTTTGAGCAGTTCTGGCATTGTATAATTTTTTTTTTTTTTTTTTTTGCTTTAAAAAATTAAACAAAAATTTCAAAGATACAGAAAAACAGTAATATTGTGAAATATTATTCCAATTTAAAAGTGGTGTATCACTGTTTTCACAAAAATATTAAGCAGCAAAAACTGTTTTCAACATTGATAATAATAATAAGTGTTGATTAAGCATCAAATTAGCATATTTGAAAGATTTCTGGAATACATCAAATTTTTAAATATATTAAAATAGAAAAGTTATTTTAAATTGTAACAATATTTAATAATATTACTGTTCGTTCTATTTCTGATCAAATAAATGCATATATATATATATATATATAACACAAACAGTATATACACACACACACACACAGTAAAGTTACATAGAGGTTTTTTCCCCGGGCAGTAAACTGGATGGTCAATAAGACTTTTCCGGGCATTTTTCTGAATGTTTTGGAGTCGTTAACGCCTCAGTTTCTCTTATGGAGGTGTATGATGAAAAGATGACCGTCTGAAAGAGAGTCTACTAATTTCATTTTTTCTCACTCATAAGTTGATCTAGTTTTTGAGGTTTGCTGTTCTCTCAAAAGCGGCCCACCTCATGGGTTCTGATTTCATGCCTTCTTCTAATACCACACCATGGTGGACAGACAAAGGCTTTTAACAACCTTTTGCACACACACACACACACACACACACACACACACACACACACACACACACACACACACACACACACATTAATACACACACATTTTTCTGTGCTTTTCTCTCAGCCTGTGGTTTAAAAAGACTGATTTTTAGCTCCTCTATACTTTTCCCCACCGAAGTTCGCCCACACACCGATTCTGTGTACTTCTTTCCTCACATTTTTATTTATTCTAGCTCAAAGCCTTCCAAAATTAGCCAAATATTTCATAAAACAACATGCAAGTGGTGGGAGATGTGTGGAATTACATTGTTTCAGCACAGATGTCATAGACCTTTTACTCATACATGTTATGATTATCTTAATATAAGGATTTTTTAAAAATAAAATAATGAAAATTAGAGGCCAATATCACTTTCTCTATGCTAATCTTTCACACTGGCAACATTTCAGGGAAGCTGTATGATCACCAGATAGGAATAAACATGCACGAGTAACTCTGATAATTGTTATATATTATATTACTGATGGGATTTCACATGATCCTCCAGAAATCATTCCGATATGCTGCTCAAGAAACATTTATTATTATATTCAAAGTTGAACACAGCTGTGCTGATTATTTTTGTAGAAACCATGTAACAAGTTCAAAAGAACAGCAATGAAAATCTGTTTCAGATCAAACATTATAAATGTATTTCCTGTCACTTTTGATCGATTTATGCATCCTTACTGACCCCAAATGTTTGACCGGTAGCGTAAGAGGACATGAAATTACTGGAGAGAACGTTTGACCAGACTTAAACCTTGAACTATGGGACAAGAAACTGCATTGCAGCAATAAAATGACTTATTGGAAACGTTACAGATTACATTTCATTCATATCATTTTCATATCTCACGTGGGTATTTTAACCTAAAAGCTTTTGAATGCAACACTGTGTTTCAGGAAAGAGCGACCCGTTCTGCATTGCGGAGTTGTGTAACGACCGTCTGCAAACACACACGGTCTACAAGACGCTGAACCCCGAGTGGAATAAAGTCTTCACCTTGTGAGTTCATTATGCTGCTCCCAGCAGAGGACGAATTAAAATATTCACAGCTGATGAAGTCGTTCTGTCACCTGGGCTCAAGTGGATTGAACTATCAGCGGCAATTTGGCTTGATTGTGTAATACATTATAGAAAACATGAAATGAAAATGTCTCCCATTTACCTCATTGCTAAGGGAAAAAATATTTCCTTTAATCAAAATCCAATTGCTCACTAACAAAAACCAACAAAATGTACATTTTCTAAAGGAAATATGAATAGTGCAATAGACATGGATGCCATGCAGGATATTTAGGTTGCTGGATCGTTTCTGTGGCACTGTTTTGGGCTCAAATGATCCTAGCACCATTTCTTTATGGTATTTTGGCTCCTAGATATGACTTGGTTTAAGAAATTTAACAAGACTATCACCAATTACCTCACGACATGATTCCAGTATATTACATCGCATGATCTCTTAAATGGTTCGCTTGACTTTTTTTCCAGTAGCATGAAATTAATCGAACTGTAGGACATCGTATAAAAGCGCACATAAATAAATAAAAATACTGATACAATGAACCTTAACTGAGATATCAATGCAATGTTGTGACAAAAAAAAAAAAATCTGTGAGATATGATTGATTATTCAATGCAAGTCTAAGGTGGTTTTTTTTTGATGATGATGAGAATAGTTATAGCACACATTTTTACAAAAAAATAAAAATTCAAGGTATCAGACCTGGTCAAATACCACCTTTCATAACTTTCCTCATAATTTCTCTCAGAAATATGTCACATATATGAGTTCATATCTCACAGTTTGGACTTTTTTGTCTCAGTTCTTAAAAAAAAAAAAAGTTAACGCAGTTTTGAGAAGAAAAATTGTCAGATTAAAAAGTCACAATCATCTTCTTTTTTTTTCAATGGAGGAGACAAACAAGAATTCCAAGATATAAACTCAGACTTCCAAGAAAGCTTAAAATTGCAAAATGTGAGACATAAACTAAGAATTCCAAGACATGTGAGATATAAAGCTGCAATTGCAAGAAAGAAGTCGTAATTGTGAGATATAAACTCGGAAATCATAGAAAAAAAGTCAGAGATGCAAAATGTAAATTCAGAATTCCAAGATAAAATGTCAAAACTGCTACAAAAAAGTCAGAATTGTGACATAAAAAGTTGCAAGAATGATATAAGAATGATCAATGTGTTGCAAATTCTGTTTCGTGTTGACTTCATGCAGTGTTTGTAAATGCAATATACAAAGCCATATTATAGTCAGTATAAATAGAAATTATTCTGCATAATTTGTTGCGCACCTCGATCTCAAAAAAACCTAGATGACATAAGGTACGATTCATCATCCAATCAAATCCTGAAGTCAATTTCCCACAGAAACATGGCACATTATGGCTTTGCAAATTCCGTTTGATGTCGACTTCACGCAGTATTTGTAAATGCAGCGTTACAGTCAGGATGAATGGAAATGATTCTGCACACTTTGTGACTCTCTCTTGTTCCCTGCAGTAACGTGAAAGACATTCACTCGGTGCTGGAGATCACCGTGTACGACGAGGACCGAGACCGCAGCGCTGACTTCCTGGGTAAAGTGGCCATCCCGTTATTAAACGTAAGCTCGTCCCATTCAGTTTCCCCAGATTCTTAGATCCACGTGTGTTTTTAAAGACGAGATTGATGGCGGCGCGTCTTTAAAGGCGCTCACAGCTGGGCCTCCCGGTGCCTGGGTAATGTCTCGGTGACAGAGGGATGCTGGTAATGAGCAGGTACTTGTCAGAGTTGGAAGTGCTGGAAGGAGGGAGGGACGGGGAGGGAATGTGCGGCTGGCTGTTTGATGCTGCCGCTGGGAGATCAGGGGTCAGCCGAGGAGGGGGGTCCGCTGGGGCTTTGCCAGACAGCAGGCTGTCACGTCTTCTTCACACAGATCCGCAACAGCGAACAGAAGGCCTACGTCTTAAAAAACAAGGAGCTGACAGGGCCAACAAAGGGGGTCATCTTTCTCGAAGCAGACGTCATCTTCAACGCCGTAAGTGTGCGCTGCGCCTGGAGCGCTGGATGTGGTGTCTTTTGTTTCCACACTGTGAAATATGCAATAATTATTGATGCATAGAGAACTCCAGCGCTAATTAAAACAAATCATTGCGCTTCGTTTCGCTTCAAGGTGAAAGCCAGTTTGCGGACGTTCGTTCCACCAGAACAGAAGTACATCGAAGAGGAGGCCAAAGTCTCTAAACAGGTAAAATAACAACAGTGTAACTATTCTTTAAAAGGAACCGTTCACAAGTAATGACACCTCCCCTTTATAATGTCGCTCCACAAACCACATGCTGCTTTTTATTCCGTGAAACATGAAAAATCATTACACAGCTGTTTCCATAAAAACGACGCTTCAAAGTGGCCAAAAAACACCCCAAAACAGCTCAAATGCCTTGTGTTGTGTCATACATTCAAAGACTTCTGAAGTGTTTGCATCTTTTTTTACTCTGGATACAAAAGCATTAAACATTTTGATGTGTGTTTTTATCATTTTTTATTATTATGACTATTTTTTTAAATATTTTTTAAATAGTTTAATATATGAAGAGTTTATTTCATATATATAACAGATAACTCTGCTTTTTTTTAATTTAATTTAATTTCAAAAATCATGTTTTTTATTATGTTATCATGTTTTTATTGTGTTAGCTAACTGTTTTTTTAGTTATTTAGTTTTTAACCTAGTCGAAATAACCCAACTGCAGTTTGATTGAGATTAATGGGAATGCACAATGAAAAAACATGATTTCTGAGAATTGTTAAAAACGGAGTTATCTGTTTTTGCAAATGCACTCTTCATATATAGTTTATTTATTTAGGGTTTTGCTCTTTTTTCAGTTTTAGTTTTAATTATTTTAGTACATCAGTTTAAACTGAACGATATGAGAAATGTTTCCTTGTCAACTAGTTTTTTAAATATCTTATTTCATTTTAGTTATTCATCTTCAGTTATCATTTATTTTTATATTTTTCATTTAAATCTCAGTTAATGTTTTATTTTTATTTTTTTTGTATTTTTTTGTCATTTTTATTATTTCATTTAATTATTATTATTATTATTATTATTATTATTATTATTATTATTATTATTATTTTTTGTAGTTTCAGTTAGCACCTAGCTAAAATTAAATAAGTTTTTTTATTTTATTTTAATTATTTATTTTGCTATTATTAAAATGATCTAAAATGTTTCAAGTAATAAAAAAGTTTTTTTTTTTTTTTAAATGGTTGTCGTTTTAGTAAACTATTATAACCCTGCTTCAGAAGACTTTGAATAAATATCAGACCACTTGGCCTTTTATGATGTATTTTAAATTTTTTTTAAACATTTTTTTTTTGGAGACTCAGACTACATGTGTGTTCCTTACATAAAATAACAGCACGCAATTGGGGCAAGTAAATAATAACACAATATTCATTTTAGCTGAACTGTGCCTTTAATCCAACGGCTGCAATCAAATCAAAACCACCCCAACGAGGGCCGGCGGTCCCATGCCCGCCACACAATAGGCCGACGTGTTTGGGACAGGGGGCGCAAGCGCTGAATCGCAGCGTTTTCCCCCTTGCCCTGCCGCTCTAGGTGTTGAATAGAAATGTCAAGCCGGCCCTCATGAGAGGAGAGGGGCCACCCCAGAGGGCCCGGCTGCGGCTCTACGGCTGTGGCTGCTCATTGTCCTCTCTCTCAATGTGCCTGCGTGACAAAAGCGCTGAATTGGAGGGGCTGGGCTGAATCAGACGCTGTCACAAAGCTGCGCATTGAGCAGAACAGACCGATTCTTCAGTCCTTTATGCCCGTCTCAGTGAAGAGTTCAACCGCGGATTCGGCCCGTATATCTAACCCCAGCTGTCAGTCACACCGTCACTTATGGAGATGATTACATTCCCCTCATTTTTTGATATGCCATGAGTTTTGTGCACCTTTTAGTTAGGGTGGTGTGTGTTAATCATGCGTGTAAGCCCTTTGATGGAAGAGAATAATATTTATGTTTTATAACAAAAAAAAAAAAATCATAAATGTTTTTATTTTCTTTTGATGTGCACCATTTAAAAGTTTGATGTCAGTAAGAATTTTTTTTATTAATTTTTAAATTGATTAAAAGTGACGGTAAATATTCAGTATTACATTATAACATTAATAATGGAAAAACTTACATGTTAAATTGATTAAAAGTGACGAATCAGCATATTAGAATGATCACGTGACAGTGAAGTTCAGATACATTTTAAAATATACTCAAATATTAAAGTTATATGTAATAACATTTTACAATATTACACTTTTGCCGAATTTTCACTGTCAAATAAATAAATATAATCTTTGTGAACAAAAACTTCTGCTGACCACAAACTTTTGAACGGTCGTGCATTGTTTGAATGTTTTAGTTAAAATATATATCATATAATTGTGTGTGATATATATATGTATATATATATATATATATATAATTGAGAGAATATATAGTAATACTTAATATAATTATTATACAAATAAATTATATAAAGTTTTAAAATTAAATTTACTAATAAAATATATTTTATGATTTTTTTTTTTTTCACAAATGAATATTCTTTTGGTTTGAATATATGTTATAAAATCATATTTATATTATATAAACATAAAACATACATTTACAGTATAATATTGGAATTAATATTTCCAGTTCAATTCAAGAGTATTCTCTAATAATGGTCATTATTGTGGTTGTGGTTTATGGCTTGAATTTCTGTCTCATATTTTCTGTGTCACGTCAGATGCTGCAGCAGAATTTTAACCGAGTGAAGCGCTGCGTCCTCTTCCTCATTAACGTGGGCTCCTACATCAACAGCTGTTTTCAATGGGAGTCCCCCCGCAGGAGTTTGTGCGCTTTCTTGGTAGGTGGCAAAACTCTCTCGTATATACACACAGAAACAAACACCGATACACACAACTCAGACTCACTTATTAAAGACAGATAGGTCTAGGTAATAGATGTACACACTGTATATATTATAGTTTGAGTGTGTTTGGTGACTCTTGTGTGTTGGAGGGCTGTGATGTGTGAAGTGCGCTCGTAGTTTAGCGCTGAAGCACCCTTGAGCTAAAACGAGTAGATGTGATCTCTTAGACGCCGTCCCTCTGTGACCTCACGCCTCGCCCCCGCCTGCCCCGCTCTGAACACCTCAAGAGCCCTTCACACGGTTCCCCTCGCGTTCACACACTTCCCTGCTGTACCTGAAGGAGGCGCTGTAGACTCGGAGTCTCCCTCACAATAGATTGTTTTCATCCGTACCTGTTCATGAAAATGAACTGACCGAGATTTGACCTTCCTCTTTAAACAGTGAAGTTCAGCTCTGGTTCACGGCTATGACTGGAAACTTAAAGTAAAACTCATTTACAATACAGCAACAAAAACTGTAAACCTGTTCCAGCTCTAATATCTGATAGGACGAACCACATTCAAAGCCTTTGTGAACCTCATACACACACACACACACACACACACACACACATATAAAATATACACTATTGCATATATACTAATATACGTATGTACACACTAACATTCAAAAGTTTAATGCTTTTGAAAAAGTCTCTTATGCTCACCAAGTTATTTGATTAAAAATAACAATTTTGAGAAACAATTTAAAATAGCTGTTTTTATAAATGATTTAAATATTAATTTATTTTAAAATGTAATTTATTTCCCAAGATGGCAAAAAGTAATGTACTAATGTTGATAAATAGAAAGTTTTTTTTTAAATATAAATGATAAAGATCTTTACTGTCCCTTTTGATCAATTTAATGTATCCTTACTGAATAAAAGTATTCATATATTAATAAAAAATTCCACAGAGCTAAACTTTAGCTTTGTGTAGATAGATAGAGAGACAGATAGATAGAAAGAAAGATAGAGAGAGAGAGAGAGATAGATAGATAGATAGATAGATCGAGAGACAGAGATAGATAGATAGATAGATAGACAGACAGAGAGAGAAAGATAGATAGATAGATAGATAGATAGATAGATAGATAGATAGATAGATAGATAGATAGATAGATAGATAGATAGATAGACAGAGAAAGATAGCTAGATAGATAGATAGATAGATAGATAGATAGATAGATAGATAGAACAACAGACAAATGATAGATAGATAGATAGATAGATAGATAGATAGATAGATAGACAGAGAAAGATAGATAGATAGATAGATAGATAGATAGATAGATAGACAGAGATAGATAGATAGATAGATAGATAGATAGATAGATAGATAGATAGATAGATAGACAGAGATAGATAGATAGATAGACAGAGATAGATAGATAGATAGATATATAGATAGATAGATAGATAGATAGATAGACAGAGATAGATAGATAGATAGATAGATAGATAGATAGATAGATAGATAGACAGAGATAGATAGATAGATAGACAGAGATAGATAGATAGATAGATAGATAGATAGAGATAGATAGATAGATAGATAGATAGATAGATAGATAGATAGACAGAGATAGATAGATAGATAGATAGATAGATAGATAGATAGATAGATAGATAGATAGATAGATAGATAGATAGATAGATTCGAATATTGATTGATGCCAAAATTTGTTCATTTGTCACACACTTGTAAATCATAAACCTACACAGTAATTATAATGAACTCTACTACTAGAGAGCCATATTAGAATATTTGATTGTGATGATTAATATTAAGTGTAATTATTTATTGAATATTCAATATGAAATATTTATAAACATTAGCCGATATCTTCATTGTAATCTCGGAATCTTTATCATGAAAATGGAATTGCAAGACATCTATTAGTTGATAAGATGATATGAATATGTCATATTTTTGTTGCGATTGGTCAGATCTTTGTGGTGGTGGTTTGGAATTTCGAGATCTACATGGTTCCGTTGTCCTTGCTGCTGCTGCTGACCTGGAACTACTTCCTGCTGGCCTCGCGGAAGGAGTCGTGCGAGGGGAGCGTGGTGAGTGTGTTTATGGAGCTTGACTCTTCAGTGTGTAATGAGGGCTACATTTGTGTCCAGCTCATTTTAAGCACATGCTTGTTGTAGGCCGTCACGGGAAATTGCAATGTCTCACCCTACCCAACCCATCTTTGATTATTTGAACTAACCGTCAACAATTCCTGGTTAATAAACAGTTAGGTTATATTGCGCATGTTTATTTTTTAAAGGTGTGTGCACAGCTGGAATTGAATGTTTTTATTCCAATTACTTCAGGTAATTAAAAGTAGCGCAGATATATGAGCTCCTAAACGTGCCATTCCACTTACCTGGTGTATTTACTTATCGCATTTTCCAATTAAATTGTGTCAAACTAATTTCATGCCATCGTGAAATGTTGCCAATCACACTAAGTGTGTACGCAAAACTCCCTGAAAATTGATTCCATTTTAATTGTTAAAATGGCGTGGAATGAGTGCTGATGACTTTCAATGCGCAGCGTTTCTGGAGAGGGTGCTCGCTTCCCAATTAAGCCATCAAAATTTTAATTACATTTTTATTCAGGAGTATCCAGTCAAAGAGTCAGTGGCGATGTGCATCAGATAAATCTCAAAACAATAAAATAATAATTTTCCACTACTTTGCAAATTAAAATATGGAATTATCATATTGACCAGCATGAATTTCAATATTTTTTGTATTACTTTTTTTCTAAGCTGGGTTTTTCTTTCGGGTTGACGGACACATGACAGATACAGAGAATCATTTTCACATTCAGAAGGAGATTGACACAAATATACAGTCCGCCGTATGCATATGTGTTTTCATATGTGGCCTAATGGCTAATAAATGGCGGAACAGTTGCCATTAGATTGTCATCAGTCTGTATGTGATGTAACGTGAGTGTTTAAATGACATTCTAAACTCCCCGGAGGAACACGTTATTGCTCAGAGGTTGATCTTTCATTGCTCGAGAGACTTAATGGAATTCTCGTTTATGTTTTATTTAGATATCAACTTCATCTCAGATGTTTCTTTTAAACCTGATGAGAAAAATACAAAAGAAGCAGGGTTTTCATGGTTATAAAATTGCGATTTACAGGCCTGGAAAAGTCAGAAAAATGTGTTAAATATTAAAAAGTCATGGAAAATGTGTAACTGTTAAAATTCAGATTAAAAATATTTTAAATGTAATTATTATTATTCTATTTTTTACTATCAAGTAATCATAATTTATTATTATTATTATTATTATTATTATTATTATTATTAAATAATCAGGAGTGACTTTGTCAAAAGATTCCTACTACAAAATTAATGCGGATAGCAGAGCTCAGATTTGGTTTCATAAAAATTTAATTCTTACTTATTGTGATTCAAGTTCATATGTGACCCTGGACCACAAAACCAGTCTTAAGTGTCAATTTTTCAAAATTATACATCATCTGAAATAAATAAATAATCTTTCCATTGATGTATGGTTTGTTATGATCAGACAATATTTGGCTGAGATACAACTATTTGAAAATCTGGAATCTGAGGGTGCAAAAAAATCTAAATATTGAGAAAATCACCTTTAAAGTTGTCCAAATTAAGTTCTTAGCAATGCATATTACTAATCAAAAATGAGGTTTTTATACATTTATGGTAAGAAATTTACAAAATATCTTCATGGAACATGATCTTTACTTAATATCCTAATGATTTTTGGCATAAAAGAAAAATCAATAATTTTGACCCATACAGTGTATTGTTGGCTATTGCTACAAATATACCCCAGCGACTTAAGACTGCTTTTGTGGTCCAGGGTCACATATTGGCTTTTGCAGACTTTGGTATCTTGGCAAGCAAAGTTTAAAGATCTCTATTTCTTGGGAGAAGCAGAAGAGCGAAGTTTCTATTTGCTCTCCATTTGATCTCATTGCTGCTGTCGTTCCAGCATAAACCACTGACATATTAAAAAGATCGCATTTGTGATTTTTCTTCTTGTTGCTTCATAGCAAGCAATAGAGGACCTTCTTGAGGACGTGGATGAAGACTTTGACAAAGATGACAAGGTAACGCTACACTTCTATGTAGAAAGGTAGCCTCATTATTTCCTTATCAGCTCATTAAGACTCTTCTTTGCTCTCGGTGACATGCACGGCTGAAGGAAATCTACCCTCCATCTCGTTTCTATGTAGAATAGCACTATCGTTTGTGGTCTTGTGTGTTATCTGAAGCTCTCTGGGACAGCGGAAAGGTTGGCGTACGGACGCACAGTTTAATATATGTGTCAGTGCTTTAGTTTAATTGCACCTGAGGCTTGCGTTGCCAAATATATTCAACATATCCCAGATGTTTAACTCTAGCCGTTCTTCGCGTTCCCATAACCCTTTGTGCGCCACAAGGCAGCCATTAGCGGCCTGACCTTTGACCCTGGGAGCTAACTTGGGTATTTTGGCACAAATGACCCAGACACCTGTTTTCCATTCATAAGGACCCCTCATAGGCCCAGGCTAAGCCTGGACATATGTTTGCACTTAGCTTACCGCCGGCTGGTCATGAAAATACACCGAGGGTTGGTATCGCTCTCCAAGCTTTCAGAAATTGTTCCCGCTAATTTATGGGGACAATTGATTTGTTGAACCCCAACTCTGTAAGTTGTTGGGGAAAGAATAACACAACTTGCAGCCCGTCCCACTGACTTTCCATCCGACCCGACACAGGTGAGGCCCGGGGTGCAGAATAAACGCTGTCAGCCACGATCAGACAAGGACAAACACAACCTGGCTTGTTTTGATTCGCCAGTACTTTATTGAAAAATGAAAATCTGTTTAGATCAAATATATAACTTACTCCATAAAATAGTGTAATTAAAATTCGTATTTCCCGTTGACACAGGAAGTTGGGATGGGACATATTGAAGGGCTGTTCCTTTTTTAATAGTCAAATGACTTTTGATAAGGTCTTTTAATGTTTTTGAAAGAAGTATTATTTGCTCACCAAGGCTGCTTTTAGTTGATCAAAATACAGTAAAATTGTGAAATATTATTGCAATTTAATGTATCTGTTTTCTTTTTTAATATATTTTGAAATGTAATTTATTCCTGTGATGCAAAGCTGTATTTTCAGCATCATTACTCCAGTCTTCGGTGTCACATGATCTTCAGAAATCATTCTAAGATGCTGATTTGCTGCTTAAGAAACATTTCTAATTATTATCAATGTGCTGATTCATAATTTTGTGGAAATTGTGATACTTTTTTTTTTTTTTTTTTTTAAGGATTCATCGATGAGTCGAAATTAAATCATTTAGTTAAATAGAATATGAAATGAAATCTAAACCTTTACTGTCAGTTTTGATAAATTCAATGCATCCTTGCTGAATAAATGCATTTTTTTACGATCCAAACTTTTGAATGATGTAATTATTTATTGAATACTGAGTATATATTATTTGAAATCCCTTAACTGCCTCTCATGTTGTTGTTTTTTTATTTATTAACTCGCAGTTACCTGTGTTTTTCTTCATAAACATTAGCAGATATATTTATCATAATGATTGATAGTAACTTGTTTATTGGTATGAAAGGACTGGATAATTTCCTTATATAGACATATACTAGAAGCCTGACTATGCTACTTGCTTTTAAAAACATTTACGCACCACGTGAACAAGATTTCAGTGTTTATGGTCCATTATCCAGTAAGAAAACTGTCAATTTGAACTCTCAAAACATATTCAAAAGCGCTAAGAACATTTAGAAACATAGGCACCAGAATAAGGATTTGAATTTGACTTGCCAACTTGCAACTTTTGACATTTGATTGAGATCAATTTAAATCTAATGTTTAACATTATTCCATTTGGTTCCAAGGAATCGTGTCGTTCAGAGGCCCTCTTTTCCATATTAATGAAGCTGCGGTCGGGATGGAGACTCGCTGCTTTTGTGTTAAGCTACACCAACTAACCTTTTAGTCTAAAGAGAAGAGACACCAGACAGCAAACAAAAGCTTCCCCACCCCCACGTCTTTCATTTCTCATAACGCTACTAAACAACTCATGTTACCTTACCAGAAGATTTCCTACAGACCACAGCACAACTGTTCAAAACCTGTGTACGTATGACAAAATGAGTTCTGTTGGAATAACTTTCCTTGCGTGCTTGTGTGTTCAAACAACAGGACTCAGAGAAAAAGGGCTTCTTGGACAAATTCTACGCGGTTCAAGATGTGATCATAACGGTTCAAAGCGCTCTGGATGAAGTGGCCTGCTTTGGGGAACGAGTGAAGAAGTGAGACGCTTCAAAGCTTCCTTTTTTAGTAGCATTAATTTTGTGTCACGTATGCATGGTTATTCATTCTCATGCTGTTCCTCTCTTTCAGCACATTTAACTGGTCTGTGCCTTTTCTGAGCTGCTTAGCCATAACGGTGCTGTGTGCCGGTGCCACGCTGGTATACTGTATCCCACTACGATACATTGTGCTGGTCTGGGGTGAGAAAGCCTATTGCTTTTGTATATTAAACACTTTCCCAACAGTTTACTCTTCAGATTATTTCTTAATTTGTTGAAATAACAAACGGCATAATCTGATGCATTTTTTAAGATATGCATGATTTAGGATATAACATGCATGTCCCACACAGGTATCAATAAATTCACCAAAAAACTACGGGACCCCTACATCATTGAGAACAACGAGCTGCTGGACTTCCTGTCTAGAGTTCCATCAGATTTCCAGTTGGTAAGTGATCAATGATAAGTGACGTATTTTCATTCTTTTGCATGATTCACGACACGTTTGTGCAAAATCTGCTCATCAGGTTCAATACAAAGATCTCAAACCGGAGACGTCTCAGAGTCCCAGCAAGAAGAGGAGGAACAACCCCGGATAGATCTGTGACATTACGTTTCTAAATCAACGGCCTCCAAAGCACTGTTCACGTACAAAACACTGAATGCTGCGAAGACTTTAAAAAGGAGATTGTTTTAAAAAGAAAGAAATATTTCGAGCATTATTTATGCAAACTTGCACAATTATAATAGCACAAAACTCAAGCATTCATGTGCTTATAATTATTTATATTCCCATTTTTATTCTGAGATTTATGTGGAGAACAATGCTGCAAACCGGATTCAAACTTGTGTTGCCCACCTGAGCACCATAGCTCAAAAAACATGTGCCTAACACTTGGTCACAGTTGAAACTATATAACGTGGTTTCTGGTGCAAAAATATCAGCCTGAAAATGTTTAGCTTTTGTAAACATCTGCACAGTTGAATGCATTAAATGCATTCCCCCCAAACCTTTACAGTGAACTTTGCACCTTTCAAATCATTTTCCTTGGATAATTATTTTTATCCGCGAGCACATATCATATGGAGAAACTGCATGCTGTGCATCTAAATGGAAAGAATGTATGTGTGCGTGCATATAAGAAAAGTGACTGTAAATATACAATGTGGAAACATTTTTTGTGTTGATCTGGACATGTTTACCCATGACGGATGCTATATGCTATGATGAAATGGTGTTTAATTGTAATGTTTGTACATTGTGTTGCTTGTTAACAATTCATCAATGGTCTACAAGCATGCAACTGTTAAGCAGATATACTCAAGGACATAAATTGTAAGTTGGAAGAATTGATCAAATTTCCAATTCAAAGAAAAAAAAAAGCATGTTTTTATACAGGGCTGAAACCAACCAATGAAAACCTCTCTCTGTGATCTTTTGGTTATTTATTTTCCAAAACTATGAAATAGTAGCCTTTTTTTTTTGTGTATTTATTGGTCTTCAAAAGATTAAATCACATTTGCGATCCATTTTACTTCTGCACTGTATTTGTAATTTACAAAATGAAATGTAGGGCAGGACTTGATTGGATTTCTTTATGACTATTTAATATTTGGCATAACGTGCACCAGTGAATCGTTCACAATAAGACGAGAAAAAAGGGTCACTTTTGATTTCATGATGACTATAACCACACCCCACAGAAAGAAAGAAATTCATTAATTAAAAACAAATTAATACATGCAATTAAACATGGTGCCACGGGGTTATAAGTGCATATGGCATTGCATAATCCAGTATTTCCTCCTTGTGTAAAATGTAGATTGTTAATCATTTGTCCGAGAGCATCCAATTAACTAATCCAGATTAGAGCTCCAGTATGTGTGAAGTGATGCATTTCTCGGGACGGAGGAGGGACAGTAACAGATAATGAATGAGTCATCAGGTGCAGTTTTGTGTCTGCATTAACACGTTCATATGGGCAACTGGAAGGTCCATCTCCCAGTTACAAATGAAAGGTTTATAATTAGTTTCTTTAATCTCTGCCTTATTAAATAAATGCTTCTTTGGGAATCAGGACAGACTAATTGAGCTATGAAGGGCATCTTTTTAAAGTAGCAAAAGAGCAGTCTCTCCCATGGCCTGGGCTTTTAAAAGAGATTAATGAGAATTTAAAACGGTCTTGGGTTTCCCTTCTCACTTCAATAAAGACCGATGTGATTCTCCACAGTGCTCCCATTGATGGTTTAAGATGGTTGAGTAAACATATATACTACAGCTGTACAATGATTGAACAAAAGAACAAATGTCTGTTTTAATCTACAGCCGAAGCTATAATTGCCCTAAAATTGGAGAAGTTGCAATTGCTCAATTTCAAGTACGACAACAGATCAACATTTAAAGACTTGACTGTGTAAGTTTTTGCATTTTCGGGGATCTTTAGAAAAATAATAGATGTATTTTGCATTAACAAAATGTTGCATTTATTAGATTATTTTACTAAAAAAAAAAAAAAAAAAACTTGCCCCTTTTAGACTTGCACTCTATTCATTTACTAACTGCTTTAAAACAAATAAAATAAACTAACACTAGCTTCTCTATTCTTTTTACATTCTATTTGTTTTCTCTTATTTATTATACAATTAACAAAAAGCAAAAAGGCCTCTAACACTAGCTTGCTCTGTACTTTTTTTGTTTTGTATATTTCTATTCCTAGCTGTTATCTTTTTATTTATTATATAATAATAATAATAAAAAAAAAAACTTGCAACGTGTACTGCATTAGGCTAACTGAGACTTGTCACAGCACTTGAATATGCAATTGCATCTGCTAAATGACTAAATGTAAATGCAAATTATTTTTATTTAATATTAAGAATTGTTTTTCATATATATATATATATATATATATATATATATATATATATATGCAGTCATTAAATTAACTGTGGAGAATTGTGTTTAAATGTCATAAAAATAACTCACTTTTTTTGTCTTTTGGATTGAAATATGACTCAGACATTTTGTGAGAATCTCCCATCCAAGCCATACTGAAAATCTAAATTAACATTCAGTTTACAAACAAGTGAAAAGACAACCAAGATAGTAAACATCAATCACGTTTATTCATCATCATATGCTATCTGGAAACCCAGTCACACACAATACCAAAACAAAGCTCTGTGCAAGCAAAAGTGACTCTTTTCCTGTGCAAATCACCAATGCTATTGAACTGCAGTCCACTATTCCTCAAGAGCTTGAAGCTCATCCTCGCAGCTCAAACATTACGCCCGGGGCAGAATTCAACACCCCCTCAGGCTCAGATACCCCACCGGATCATGAAGGGCGGAAAAGGTGAAAAGTGCAGGATGGAAATCATTGTCAAGATTGTGTCTCATTGTTAAGTGTAAGGCTTCGCTCAAACTTTGAAGGAAGTAGTAGCAGAAGCACATCTCATGAGTTTTGTTAGTGTCTCAGACCGGGCATGAGCACTTCTCTCACACACTCTTGTGCAATCAGAAAGAATTTCTAGTAAACAAAGTCCTATAAGACTTTAATTTCAAACTCAAGATTTTCACCACACATAACAACGACAACTAAACACCAGCACTAACACAATGCACGATGCTCAAAAAAGTAAAACAACAAATTACAGCGTAAAACACGCCTACATAATGAACCGTGCCTTGTTCATCTCCATACCTCATCCCTACTGATCAGAAATACCAAAGACTGTGGCATGGATACAACACATTTAAAATTAATAATGGTCCGATCTGTATGTGGAACACGTAGCAGCGGTTGGAAAGCAATGCATGAAAGCTGCCCCCAGGTGCTGAGCAGAATATGAGCACTGGCACCTCTGCGGGTTCACACAAAGTGCTATGCATCTAATTGCTGGAGTGTCCACTCACAGTCGCCGTGTTTCTCCACGGCATACTAATGCACTCGCAGCTCCGCATGCGATGAGTGCCAGTCTGGCCTTGCATACTCCTGGTGTCTGCAGAGCTGATTAGGGGGGCTTTTAGCCATTGCTGAAGAGCCGTGCAAACAGAAGAAACAGACTGCTGAATGTTTGCAGATCAGGTTATTGTTTAGATCTGCCGGCGATGGTCACAATGTCACTGTTTCAGTCGAAGATGGTAGATCTGACGTATTGGATCAAGTAGGATTAGAGGGTTGAGAAAGGACTGCTATTGAGTCGAGTGTTTACTATTCTTTTTGTTTTTGATATTTTGGTTTGGTTCAGTTGTGACTGCCAATGTTTCCTTTGCAGTTATTTTCTGCAAGTTCTTGTAACATATAATATTGTTGAAAATAGTTACACCGTATAACTACAAAAAAGTGTCTTTCTCCATGTACCGTCATTCAACGAATAGCCATGCATTTGTTGTTCCAAACCTGACTTTCTTTTATCTATGCAACACAACAGAAGATATTTTGAGAAATGTCTCATTCTTTTTGCCCATGCAATAAAAGTGAATTAGATCCGAAAGTCAATAATAATGTAAATGATGGAGGTCAGTAAACAATGACAGAATTTTCATTTTTGAGTGAACTACCCTTTTAAGCCAAATTTGTGCATTTATTTTGGTTGTCTGGAAGGGAAATAAGGAAGCATTCTGAAACTTCAAAAGAGGAAACTATTGTCAAAAAAAAACAAATCGATGTAAGCTGACAGATATTCCTTAACCATACCCTTCTCTTACAGACTGCTCTGGTAAGCACGCTTTCTGTTACAACTTCAACCATTTAGGATCACTCACTTTTTTATAATTATATATTTTTTTTTCAGTAAGGTGCATTAAATTGTCAAAAAGTCACAGTAAAGACATTTATAATGTTACAAAAGAGTTCAATTTCAAATAATGTTCTTTTGAGATATTCATCAAAGAAACCTTTAATTAACTTTTAAAATATATATATATATATATTTAAAAACTGTCGATAATAACTACAAATGTTTTTTGAGCAGTAAATCAGCATATTAGAATGATTGGACACAGAAAACACTGCTGAGAGTTCAGCTTTGCTATCACATAAATACATTTAAAATATATATATGTCAAGATAGTAAACAGTCATTTTAAACTATAAAAATATTTCAAAATATTTATATTTTTACTGTTTTTTTTTTTTTTCATCAGCTTCGGTGAGCATAAAGATACTTCATTCAGAATCATTAAAAATATTTTAGGTTATTTTTATATTTAATTAGGTTGTGTCTGGTCATGGTTTTTAGGATAAGTGCCAGCCCTCAACCTGTCCATGTTGGCATATACCCAATTTGCTTCAGAAAGTAACCAATAACGCATTCTCTCATTCACAGGAGTCCCCAAACTCTTGAGAAAATGATACTTGTGTTGATTTTGATATGTACTGTCCACTCATCTCAAGGCCTCACCTGGGCTTGGAGAAAGCTTCCATGTGATGTGACACTGTCCAACCGCTCTGTCGCCTTGGACTGTTCGGGAAGATCTTTGAAAAGAATTCCGAAAAACCTGATTTGGAATACAACTGAACTAGACTTAGCAGACAATAAAATAAAATACCTCCTGAAGGACGCCTTCTGGAATTTGACTTACGTTACACGGATAAACCTCAGGAAGAATCAGATTGAAAAATGTCTTGAGAATGATCTTGGGATTTTTTCAAGTTTGGCTAATCTTTTGACTTTGCTTCTTGATGATAATAAGATTACAGTATTTCCAAGAGATCTCCCTCCTGGACTGCAACGGCTGAGCCTCAATTCCAACCATATCAAGACAATCGGACCATCAGATTTGGCAGGAACAAAGAAACTCAAAGTTTTGTCATTAAATAAGAACTGCTATCATAATGCCAGTATAGAACTGACAATTCACAATGAAACATTTCAACACTTAAATCTAACTGAGCTAGAACTGTCTAAAAATGGACTGAAAAAAATACCATCCGCTTTACCCAGATCCCTCTGCAAACTTTCACTTCTCCTAAATAAGATTGATTACGTTCATGCCTCAGACCTGAACAGCCTAACAAACCTGCAAATTCTTGATTTATCTGGAAACTGCCCTTTTTGTTTCACCGCTCCATTCCCATGCACTACCTGTCAGACAAAGAATAACTCTCTACAGATTCATCCGGATGCTTTTAGTGAACTATCCAAACTACAAGACCTACGGCTTTCTGGAAATTCTTTACAAACGGTCAACCCATCGTGGTTCCAGAACCTTACCATGTTAAAGTATTTGTATCTTTCCTTCAACTCATTGATAAGTGAATTTGAAAGCGGCCAGTTTTTCAGCGTTCTACCAAAACTGGAAGTTGTAGATTTCTCATACAATAACCCGTCTCAAAGTTTTTTCCATAGACTGAAACTCTCGAAAGCTTTTGCTAGTTTGGAATCGCTACAAACGCTTCACCTAGAAGGCTACATTTTCCACGATCTTTGTGAGGAAGATCTCCAACCTCTCTTTGGTTTGAGAAACCTATCCGTTCTAAACTTGGGAGTCAACTTTCTCCAGAATCTCAATCTATCGGTGTTCGGGAACTTTCACAACCTCTCTTTGATTTCATTGATTGACAACAGGCTAACATTCACAAGTCCTTTTCGGAGACAGGAGTGTAGAAGTGACGTCCTTTCTAATGACGATGAAGGGGACCGCCGTGAAGGCCCCTACATTCACACAAATGAACAGTTCCGCCATTATCCTCCATTTACCAAAGCTGAATGCCTGGCAACAGGACCAGTTTTGGACCTCAGCAGGAACAACATTTACCATATCAATCAAATTTTCTTCACAGGAGCAGAGAACATCACTTGCCTCAATCTTTCCACCAACTTCATTGCTTCATATTTCAATGGTACCGAGTTCACTCACTTTCCCAGGCTAAAATACCTTGACTTGTCTCAAAACAGAGTTTACATGCGTTCAGATTCCGCCTTAAATGAACTGAAAGAATTACAAGTTTTGGATTTAAGTCACAACAAACATTACTTTGAGGTGGCAGGTGTCAGGAACAGTCTGGCGTTCATGGAAAACCTTCAGTTCCTCAAAGTGCTCAACCTCAGTTGGAATGAGATAAATTCGCTAACCAACAAGACTTTGAAGAGCGACTCACTGAAGGAACTGCAGTTTCAAGCCAATCGACTGGATATAATGTGGAAGAAGGACCGTGGATTCAAAAGTCTTTTCAAGTCTCTCTCGAACCTAACGCACCTTGATATATCATATAACAAGCTAAGTGAAATACCAGACGACATATTCAGCTATTTTCCAAGGACGCTAACATATCTTAGCATGAGCAAGAACACTCTTGCCAATTTTGAGTGGGAACAGCTCAAATATTTGCCCCATTTGGAGACTCTGGATCTAAGTAAGAACAAACTGAGTAAGGTCGCTAGAACACTATCAAAGCATACAAGCTCGTTGAAGGTCTTAGACTTGAGCCATAATCTGATCTTCAAGTTGCATCAGAGCTTTCTCAAAGATGTCAAAAGCTTGCTGATCCTCAGTCTCGCTTTCAACCATTTGCAGCACATCAGCGAGGCATCCTTCCAGACAGGTAGCGCTCACTACCTGCGCATGCTGGACCTGCAGAGAAACCCTATCCAGTGCACCTGTGACTTTCTGGACTTCATTCTGTGGTTAGAGAAAAGTGAGATTGTCCTTCCTCGTCTAGCGACAGACGTCTTGTGTGACCTTCCGGAATCCAAAAGGGGGCATCCAATGGTCAGTCTGGACTTAAAAAATGCCTGCATCAATGACAGTATTGCTCAGATCCTATATGTGCTCACGTCATCCATCATCACTGTCATGATGTCTACAACTATCGTGATACATGTGTTCTACTGGGACATATCGTATATTTATAATTTCTGGAGAGCCAAAATAAAAAGTTATTACTTGAAGATGAACGACTGCACCTATGATGCCTTTGTTATGTACGACACCAAGGATCCGATGGTTGCAGAATGGGTACTGAACCACTTGCGCTTTGAACTGGAAGATAGAGGAAGACGAGTTCATCCGCTCTGTCTGGCCGAAAGAGATTGGACTCCTGGCATACCGATAATGGATAACCTAAACCAAAGCGTCAACCGGAGTAGGAAGACGATATTTGTGCTGACTGAGGGATTTGTTCACAGTGCGATATTCAAGATGGCAGCTTTCCTAGCGCAACAAAGGCTGCTGGAAGAGGGCGTGGATGTGATGGTGTTGGTCTTGTTGGAACCGGTTCTTCGGCATTCGAGAATCCTAAACTTGCGGCGCTGCCTGTGTGGACACAGTGTGTTGGAGTGGCCCAGAAACTCTGCGGCAGAAGGCTTTTTCTGGCAGAGTCTGAGAAACGCAGTTAGGCTTGAGAGTCAAGGCGTGCAAAGCAAATTGTTCACAAATTACTTCAGCGGACGATGATTCGGTGCAAAATAAGTCGTTTCGATTGAAACACTTCTGCCGTTGAGATTCCTTCTACTGAACTGTTTGTGATTACCACATTGAAGAACTTTTAACGTTTATTATTATTAGTATATGTATTGTATAAACCTGGTTCATTATTAAAAATGTTCAAATCTATGTAATTTACATAATACATTTTTAAGAAAAGTAATTTCTGACATGACAACTCTCTGAGGGATTGGCATGGTAATGTACATGACAGAGTTAATGTGTTTGGTCTTGGCAGTAGTGCTGTAAAACGATTAATCATGATGAACAGCATCCAAAATAAAAGTTTTTGTTTACGTAATATATGTGTGTGTACTGTGTATATTTAAAGACACATACATACAGCATATATTTTGAAAATGTTTACATGTATTTATGTGTATATATTTTTCTTAAATTTATATATGCATGTGTGTGTATTTATATATATATATATATATATATGCATAATAAAATATACACAGTACACACACATATATATTATGTAAACCAAAACTTTTATTTTGGATGCAATTAATTGTGATTAATCGTTTGACAGGAGAGCAAGTACCAACACTTGCTACGGCCAACATATCCACAACATGCTGCTGTGAGCATGTAAGAAATACTGCTGCTGCACATAACATATACACGAATCACCCTGTAGCAGGTCTATAGAGGTGGAGCTGGGGAAGGTGGAGGGTTTCTAAAGCTACAACAAGCACTAGCCAAGTATTTGAATGTTGAGCTGGAAGCTCATTGGCTGCTGATACAAAAAGAACCAATCAGCTGAGCCATGTGATAATGATGTCATTATGTCAGATTGAGTTTGAACTATCGGACTGCGCCATCTACAGTTTTATGCCAGAACTCTGGATTTAAGTTATTTTTGTGATTTTGAGTGTTTTGTGAAACACTCTTTTTCAGAGCAGAAATAGACTGAAAGAAAACTTTCTGCCATCAGTATGAGACAAACTCTCTAGAACTACATTACCAGTCATGCTTATACAACAACAACCATCTTAAATATATTGCTATTTTTAACTACGTGGGGAAATTGCATTGTATAGTAATGTAACAAGAAACACTTGTTTCCAAGTTTTTATACCATGAAACCAAAGTGCTCTGTGTTGTTCGCTGTTCTGTCTGTAAAGTAGACTTTCCTCACAATGCTCTCACTTCCTTCTTAAACTAATTTTATCAACAACTTCCCATTAGTCTCAGTTATGGCGCAATCAGAGTCACATTTGTACAGAAAATACTCTGGTGTACTTTATCACTCTAGAGAGCAATACAGCGTGGTGACAGATTTTTATCAGTGCCTTTTTGTGGACTCACATAGTTACAATACACAAACACACAGTAGCTCCAGCTCTTTACGTCCTTCCCTTTTTCATCTTTTATTCATCATGAAACCAGTGATGAAAAATTCATGACTCCAGGCAATGAAATGAATGCAAAATGAAAACTGTGGGCGTATAAAAAGGGTGAGAGAAAGAATGTCTCTATCTAGGGTGACGCTGGCACAAGGTGCGGATCACGGCGAGGGCAGTGGGTTCTGGAGAGCAACTCTCTGCTAACTCTTTCTATGTTAATAAAGTAGATGAACTTCTGATGGACCCGTTTCAGTTCTAGCATCACGAGAACCTGGGCAACCACACTGTGTGCTTGCTGAAGAATATTATAGCTTACCTGACCAAAAAATCACCCATACTGGAGGCCAATCATGAGAAATAAATCAAAAACAATCGATGGTTTTCAACATAGGACCAAGAAAATCGCATCATATGGAATATCATTATTGAATAAATGTAGTATACCTCAAGTGCCTTAATGTTACAGCATAAAATTATCAACAGGAAAAGCAAGGGAAAAAGTTTACTAAAATTGGTGTAGAAACAATTTTCATTCAGTAATTGCTAAATTTCACAAATAATTACAAAGAAATGACCAGTAACATTGAATTAAAGAACATCCGAAATAGTATTTTCTTGTAAAACATACTTCAATAATATTTTTGATCTTTTGTTTTATTTACAACTTCAAAAAACATTATTTCCTATCTAATTCTTGGGTGTCTCTAATATAAGACTATATAAACCCATATCTGACAGCTGTGAAAACCTCATCACCATGTGGTTGTAGCCAGAGCCATAATCACATCTGAATAAACCACATTCAAACTGTATATAAAAATTTTAATTTAATGTATCTACACATTGAAATTATGACTAAAATGTCTGTATTTCATTTACTTGTATGATATATGGAACATCAACAAAGCAATATAGCATACTTGTTTATAGCATACGTACACTGAAAAAAAATAATAAGTTAAATTTACTTAATTTTTCTTTTGCAAGTTTTTGCACGAATATTTTTTAAGTAAAATTTAAATAAGGAATTAAGTAAAATCTACTTAACTAAGTTATCTAAAAATTAGTAAAGGAAATAAGTAAATTTAACGTGACCAGGTAAAGTTTGATGAGTAATTTCTACTTAATTATTTTAAGTTTACCCTACAATACTCAGGTATATTTCACTCAGTCACGGTTTGTAAACTTTACTCAAACAACATAGCACTGAAATAAAAAAAAATGCCTATAAAGCATGTGGTTAAGTTACAAGCACGTAAGCAAGTAGACTGCTTGTTATTAATTTTAAGATAATATGTTGACTCAAAATAGGTATTAACTAAATGAACGCAGAGACCTGAATACTTCGCACATGATGGACAATGACGGTGACAATCAGTGAAGAGTTTTTGAGTATGAATGGGTCATTTTGAGCAGACAGATGTCACAAAACAGCTCCAGATGTCACAAAACAGCAAGTTACTTAACCTAACAACAAAAGCAACCACAAAACGTAAATACATCTCGAAAACAGCAAATAAAAAATTACCTTATTAGTTATTCATGCCCAAGTGCATGATGGGAACAACGGGATCAAGACGTTGATATTTACTTAAACAATATTTGTAACAAATACATCACATATTTTTGGAAATATTTACATTTACATTTAAATTCTTGCCTGAACTAAATTATTTAATGTAGAAATTACATTTGTTTTTCTGTAGTATTTACTTCACCACAAAATCATTTTTATCAGTGTAGTTTAATATTATACTGTTAATTCCCATCTTAAAGAAATGTATGCAGTGTATGCGCAGTATGCAGTATAGGGCCTATGCTAGAAATCCATTCCAAACATATCCATAGATTGTTGCCTGTCAGTGCTTACCTCATCTCAGTGAGGTGGATGGGCCTGTATGTTTGTACAAAGATTGTTAGAATAACCGAGGATGACAATCCGTTCATGTTTAGCCTTTAGAGACGGTTGGTCTTTAGTGAAGCCAGTGCAGGTGAGTGTACCTCAGGTGGAGTTCTTTCAAAAGGCGTAGCCTAAACACTTGTGGTGTTGGTTTGGACCAGCGTGGATGTAGGCTACTCCATCGCTAAAGCCTTCAAATTAAGCCTCTTATGCTCATTTACAGTCAGTTTGCGACGTGCCCGAACCTGGCAAAAGTAATGGTCTATAAACAATGCTCATAATTTTACATTTAAAAATTAATTAGTCGGTGTCAAACAGGTACATTTATAATGAGATACATTTCTTTTAGTACTGTCAAACGATTAATCGCGATTAATTTAATTAATTGCATCCAAAATAAAAGTTTTTCTTTACATATATGTGTGTACTGTGTATATTTATTATGTAGGCCTATAGATACACACACAAATACATCACATATTTTGGAAATATTTACATGCATATACATTTATATATTTATATTCTTATATTTTATATTAAATATAAATATAGGCGATTTCATATATAAACATAACTCAAATATATACATGGATGTGTTTGTATTTATATATAGCCTACATAATGAATATACACAGCACACACATATATTATGTAAACAAAAACGTTTATTTTGGATGCGATTAATCTTTGACAGCACTGATTTCTAGGGCTGGGTAAAAAAAAAAATAGATATCTGGATATTAATCGATTCTCATTTTTACGGAACGATATCGATTCTTAAATCCCAAGAATCGATTAGTCTACTCTGTTTTCAGTTAATGAAAGGAACGTTGAAGGGCACCATCCAATATATCATAATAAGCATTGTGCTTTGGTACTTTTAATATGAAACAAATCTCAGATTTCGAATTCTGTCCATTGTATTGCAGTATTCAAACAATAAATGCGGTTTTGGCGCTGTTTAATGTGGAGTGACCGCACGTGAACTGATCGTATTCTCCACATTAATACCAGATTCAGCACAAAATAAACATGACTGAACATCCGAAGGTAAGTTAAAAGAAAGAGTACAACTTTACAATCTGTATCTTGTCTCATGTAATCGTTCAATTAGTGTTTCAGCCTCACAAAGATGTCAATATAACGGCTTGTAAACAATAACTTCACATTTACCTCAGAAAAACATATTTGGTGATCATAAACACCAGATAAAATAAAAAACAAAGACAAATAAACTGTAGAGAGGGGCATTTTGCTAAATATATGCACCATATAACATATTCATTTACTGTTCTTCAATGTTTAATTTATGTTTGAATAAATCCATCAAGTTTTTGTGACTGATTATGTTTATATTTAAAAAAACTAATTGAAGTAGAAATATTATGTAGGCTAATTGTAACTTTATTATCTTAAAAAATGTCATTAAGTGTAATTTTAACAAATCTGTCAATTTTAACCTTCAATATTATAGTAATGTAGTACCAACTGACTCTCGTGTATATTTTAAAGCATTAGTTGAGAGATTTTTTTTCTTGAGAAAATTTGGCATGTACGGTACCTGATATATATCCAAAATAATCGATATTGAGTCGAATTGGTAATCGAATCGAATCGCAAGCTTGTGAATGAGAATCGAATCGTGAAATTTGTGTCAAAACCCAGCCCTACTAATTTCTTTCAATTAGCATACATTTTCTGGCATATCTCTGTACAGACTACAAACTACATCACACGATGGCATAATTTTTGTAAAAAAAAAAAAATTCTTTGGATAATAAGTTTTGCATGTCTTTCATGTAGCCTATAAAATTTTAAATTCTAAAAATGTATATTTATGTAACTATAGCCTAATATTTTTCATTTATATAACTTTTTTTTTTACTGTTTATATAACTCTGTATGGCTACAAAAAAACACAATTACATCACTATTTTAAAATAAAATAAAATAAATCGTAATAACTTTTTTTGAGATCTTAAGGTAGGCCTGATGTTTCATAAAATTTTAAATATTAAAAAATCTTTTGGATCTTTATTATATTTTTACTTATATTACTTTTTACTATTTATATAATATAAATCTGTACAGGCTACAAACCATATACGTCAACATCACTATTTTAAAAATAAAATCAATAATATTAAGATCCTTTGATTCTTAAGAGAATAAGTTTAATATGTCTTTGATGTATAACAATCGAAATACTTAAATAACATGGACATTATTTATATGTTATGTAACATTATAATGTTTTATTTATATAATTTTCTACTAACTTTATTTTTAAACTTGTTTTTCATAGGATTTTCCATATTAGATAAGTAATACATAAATAGATCAATAAGATAAGAACATACAGAACTTTGTTTCTTCTAATTGTAACTCAGTAGCGTGATGCTATTTCAGGGCTGGAACTCAGAGGAGGTCTGTGTCTGTGTATTGTCTGCATACTCAGCCGCACAGTACCGAGCTCCAGGGATCGTAGACGTCACACACTCCCTGGAGCTCGGGGCCAGCTGTCAATACGCAGATGCCGGCCCCACAGGAACCCACACTGGCCCCAGCGGTGGATGCAGGGAGCCAACCAGCGCACAGCTTTTGTGTAATGAGACGAGGCCTTTCGCTGACAGTCCACCCCTGAGTAAGTACTGCGCCTGACATACAGCCACAAGCGTGATGGTTGTCGTTTGACAACTCCCTCGTCACGAATTCAGAGTATTGCACAAACAAAATGCTCTCTCTCTATTCATTACCATTGTTCGGTAAGTTGCTGGAACTCCTTCTGCTTGCGTGTGGAGTTTTGGGGCCCACTGAGACTTGAATGAGCGTGAACCCCACTGTAGTGTGAACATGAGTGTATGAGTCTGTGTGTGTGGTCCTCCTGGTTTTTTTAATGCTTCATTATTAAAGAGAGCATGCTAGTGGCTAATTAGGCATAGTTTGATGCGCCCCCCTCTCTTCTCATCGCCGAGTTAGCATCTCTCTGGTAAACTGATTGCTTGCGTTGAGTTTGGAGCGTTTCGCTGACATTGACCCTGCCACAACGCTCCAGATGCCATGCTGAGACGTGACTGGAAAGGCAGAGCAGGAGCGTGGAGGCTCTTTTTCATTTCATTGGTTCATCAACGGGCCAATGAAATCAGTATACAACACAGAAACCCAAATGCATGACTAATTTGTTGTGCCTTCACAGCTAATTTTGCCCTATTTTGTGTCATTATTAGTAGTTGCTGTGATGTGACATCTAAAAATGTATATTTACATGTTAACTCCAGTATTATTCTTCTTGAGCATATATGGAGTTTTAAATAGAATACGCGGTTAAATCTCATGATTATAAAACTTAACAGCCTGGCTCATATTTCACCCAAAATTGAAAAATAAGAAATTATTTTCTGCATTTAAAAAAATAAAGCCAATATTATTTAGAATTTCTTTGAATTAATGTCAAATAAGCCCTCCAATTTTCATTAACCCTTTGATAAAACCTAATTTCTGTAAAAGATATATAATTTGAATTGTATGCATAACTGAAGTATGTCTTCACATAATAATTAATGCATAATAATTAATAATGGGGTAAAAAACTTTATTTTACCCCAAAATAGTATTATAGCAGGGTTCTTTTTTTTTTGTTATAAAATAATATTAATATTAATATTTCAGCTATTTGCCAAGGCAACATTTTAATTTAGTTTACGTTGATGTACTAAAATAATCATTAAAATGAATAAAAAACTACTAAAAATGACAAAAAAACTAAATTACTAAAACTTTAACTAACATTAAAATGAAAATGGAAAATATCAAAATAAAAACCAATTCAAAATATTAATTAAAACCATTATAGTATCTCAGTGATACCTAAAATAATACTGTATTCCAGTAATGAGATTCGCTGCTGAGAATAATGAGAAAAAGCTGAAAAGTAAAATGTCCGAATGTCATAATTTGCTGTGAGCCTACTTGTTTTTGTGCTTTAATCAAATGTAACATGTTTCCATGCTAAACCTTGAATTGATTTAAGCTAAAACTTTAGATTATTTTTCCTATTTAAAGCTGGATTTCTCCATTGGGAGAAAAGTGTTTTCCCATGGATATTGAGGTTCACAGGAAAATGAGCGTGTTTTAGATATAGCCAATGGCGGTCGACTCTATTATAGATTTAATATAGAGGGCATTCCTGAGAGACACACAAGATTTCTCTCTTTTCTCGCTCTCTTTCTTTCTCTTTGAGTGTTTTGAATATCCTAAGGTGCCATGACCTGAGAAAGTATTAATGGCATCAGTGCCACTTTAAGTGGGTCATTCGGAGGTTCAGACATATGAAATGCTGTCGCATTCTGGGGCAAATCATTACTGCATGTGCATCTTTATGATATGAAATGCATTATGAGTGAACCAGAGCATATAACAGATTCAAAACAGATCGTGGTAGTGCATGATAGGGTAAACTATTACAGAATATGCAACCATTTGATAAGTATAATTAGCAGCATTTGTTAAGAGTAATATTACTTTAAAAAAAATTTTTTTTATAGATTGCAGTTTTTGCTACAGACATGAATGATACCTTAAAACAAGTAAAATAATTTTCATTGAAGGAAAGACACAATCAAACATAAAAGGGGCTTTTCACAGCAAAAACTGGCTTTCTGTGAAGAACCTTTAACATGCATGGAACCTTACAAGGTTCTTTATAGTGCAAAAAGAAAGTCCTTCACACTAAGAAAAATGGTTCTTTTAAGATGCAACATGGTTCTTCTGTGGCATTGCTATGAAAACCCTATTTTGGAACCTTTATTTTTTAAGAGTGAATGCAATAGAAAACATTTTTGGCTCCCTAAAAACCTTTGAGTGATTTCTTAAAAGAACCGTATATTTTTTAAGATTCTCAAGAATCTTTTTCCATTATACAGAACCTTTTGTTCAGTGGAATAGTTCCATGGATGTTGAAGGTTCACTGGAAAAAATGACTGTGATTTTAACGGTAAAAAACTGTGAAAATGCAACAGTAAAAACCTGTTAAATGGTTAACAGGTAATTCCCAGAATTCCCTGCGTTGCATTTTGTTTGAATTTGATGTTTTTTCTTTGAAATAACTGTTTCTTCTTGGTTTTTTCTTATCAGTTATGTTTATTAGGGTTGTATGTTACATCTAATGTTGTTAAATTAATGTTTATTGCATATTTCAGTTTAATGAGTCTCACCATGATGGTGTTTAGTGTTTGTGTGAATGACACTGTGCACCTTCTATAGCACCTTCTATGGTTCATCATGTGACTCTCATCACCTTCTGCATTTGGTGGTTATCAGTGTATTTCAAAGGTACAACACAGATTTCAGTACTTCTATAGGTTGGTATATTAACGTTATATCAGTTAATGAAATTACGGTATTTAACTGTAAATTTAAGTTAAAACTGTAAAACCTAAAATGTTGTTACCGTATTTTTTTACGGTAGAATTCCGGAAACCACAGCTGCTGTTTTTTTACCGTAAATTTTATGGAATTTTTTTTTACAGTGTTCTTCACTGAACCATCAATGCCAATAAAGAACCTTTATGTTTTAAAAGTGCGTTCATGAGTAACTCATACTGCAGGTGTTGTATTCATAAACAAAAAGAAAGTTCATGCAAAAACTGTAAAAAGTAGCACTTCACTCCAGATTGTATTTCTGGATGAATCAAGCTTTGCTAAATGAGAAAATGACTTTCCTCTCTGCCTTCCAGAAACAGAAAGGGACATGTGGTTGAGAATAAACATGCTTGAAGTGGCTCTAAACATGCTTCAAATGCTCTGGTAGTGTCTATGGAGAGAAGGAACACATAACAGTGGCTTCAGATCTTTTGTACTGCAGATCAAAATGGGACGCGCTATAGCCTACAGCCTGTGGTAATTATCTCTGAGTGTTTGAGTGGAGAGAGCCAGAGGGCGACAGTGCACGAGTTTACTGAGGAGTGAAGGATCGTCACGCCGGCTTCAGGCTCTGTGACGACTTCAATTAGTCAAAACCTTTAAACGTGTAATTCAGCTGATGTAGCTGAGATTCAAACAGGATTGGAACCTTCGTGTTTGTTTGCTGTTTTGTTTTGTTGTAGTAATTTATACAGCAAAAGATAAAATCAACAGTTCATTCATTTAATGTCATTATCAATTTGCTTCTCTTGTTTTTCTCTCTCTCTGTAATCTCACAAGTTTCAAAAGAGATCTCAACAGTGTCTCAAAGCTTTGTGACAAAACCGAAATCTGCAAACAGAAGTCGTAGATCTCAATTTGGAACGCAAACATTTCTCATCAAATGGTATCCCATCAAACACAAAAGCATATTGTTTCCCTTCTTCAGCTGCTTAAAGTTACGGGAACGTTATTTTTTTTTGTTTTTGACAGCCTAATAGGAACAGATACAGAACATTCTCTAATAGTCATTTTAAGGTTAATTTCAGGTTTAATTGTCAAAACCATAAACTAACCTTTCTAGAATGTTGCCGGGAGATTTTTTTTTTATATAACAATATTATAACAATCTTACAGAACAGAATGGTTAAATCTCATGATCAATCTACCTTTTGCAGATTTAGTCATTCACCTATAGTGTAATGCAGCATTTAAAGGCAGAAATTTAAATGTATGAAACCATTAAATACAATTATATTTTTATTAAATATTTAAAAAATAATATTTTTGACTTGTGTAGTATCATTTCAAGGTGCTAAAATTTCCTTCCATTATTTTTTAAAAGTTTAATATTATTTAATATATATATATATATATATATATAAGTGTGTGTGTGTGTGTGTGTGTGTGTGTGTGTGTGTATGTATATATATATATATATATATATATAGTTGCTATTTTCCTATATTTATCACCTCCCCTCGTCTCATCTGTTTTTACTTTTGTCTTCACACTTGCTGGCTCTCTGGCTCTCTCTCATGTTAACCTGTCGATGGCGTGTGCGGTGTGACTCTGACCTCCATCTGCCCATATGTGACTCTTCACCCTCCCACGAGACCCCTGCGCTCCGTTCTGACAGCCCATGATTAATTACTCACCCTTATGATTCATGCCTCAGAAATATTTCACAATAATGGACAACAGGTGGTCCTTCAGGACATTATTTTAAAGTCGCATGTGTGTGAACCTGCTAGAATATGTATTCAGACGATAATGGAATGTGTGCATGAATGGTGATATATGATTTAATTTCACTTTTTAATGCAGTCTAGTCCCCACTTGTTGTTGAGCGCATTTTTAATAGAAAGATGGCAGGTTATGCATAGGTACTTTAACACTGTGGGACTATCTGAACATTGCTCTGTTTTTTAAGTGACTCAACATGTTTCAGCTGATGGTCTTTGCTGAGATGTTGCTGTGAATGGTTTATAGTGTGTTCTGGGTGGTTGCTAGATTTTTTTTCAGTGGTTGCTAGGGTTTTTATATGTTGTTGCTTTTCGTCCAAAATGAAAAGTAACTGCACCTTTCTCAATACGTCATGCAATTTGAGCACAAAGGATGTAGGAAGACACTTTCTCACCATGGTATTGAGGTGCTATATGTGTGGTTTTAACTGTGATTATCATAATTTAAATGTATGCTACTATGGAAGACCAATGAAAAAAACTCAGAATAATTAAATTTCACCATATAAAAATGAGGTTGCTACAATTTTTACAGATGTTACTGATTTTGATGAACAAAAATTTGCATCTGCATCCTAACTCAAGCCACTGCTACTATCTAATGTGCATTTCTAAGAGACAAAAAAGTATTATTATTATTATTATTATTATTATGAGGTAACACAAACCTGTTTCTTGACTTGAAACAATATCAATCATTAGAACATGCAGAAACTAACTTTTGAGCAAAAATCTGGCTTTTAAACATGAAATAAATAAAGATTTGACATTTATCATCATAATTATCGATATCGACTGATATGAAAAAAATTAACGGGATAATTTTTTTGGCCATATTGCCCAGCCCTATATGAATAAGTATTACACCAATGTCAAAAGTTTAGAGTAATTACAATTGCAATTTAATGTTTTGCAATTTAAGGCTGCATGTATTTGAGAAAAAATGCAGTAAAAACATTCATTTTGTGAAATATTACAATTTCAAATCTGTTTTCTATTTGAATATATTTTAAAATGCAATTTATTCCTGTGATGCCAATCTAATTTTTTTTTAGCATCATTAATCCAGTCTTCAGTGTCACATGATCCTTCAGAAATCATTTTTCATCAAATAAATGCATGCAACGTTACTGAGAATAAATGCCTTTATTCCAAACATAAAACAAATTAGTTAAAGCTAACGTATTTCAATAGTAAAACAATCCTTTGTAAAATGATAAATATTCTTAAACTTGCCTGGAATAAACTGAAATGTGTATGTCAGGTATAAAAACGCACTGTATTTTGTGTTGCAAAGTCTTTTTTGGATTGACACACACACACACACAGTGGCACGTCATGACTTTATTGTCTCCTTCATGTGTGATCTGTTGGAGGGCCTTTCATTTGCATCGCCCGGGGCAGAGTTTCCCTCTGGCAGTGATCCGTAGATCTGGCTGGGCCGCTCACCTCGGTGTGATGAAAACTGCTGCTGCTCCCACAGACACTGACACACGGAGTTCAGCCCTGACAGCTCCCGTACTACACACAGACGAACCGCTGTTCATTTAGCTCGCTCACATACAAAGCAAATCACAGTTAAGATCTCTTTAATGCCTCATGCTCATTTATTTCCAACGTGCACCAATGAATCGTTCACAATAAGCCCAAGAATGTGTATTAAGACGGTAAATACTATTGACTTTGTATAAAACATATAAAACATTCCTCTGGGAATTATATCAGTGTCGTACCTGCGTGACAGATGTAGCAGAACGCATATCGAATCACATTATATTTCATTTCTGATGCTTCAAAAAGGCAGGCGGGAAACGAGGCGGATTGGTCTGTAGGTGTCTGTCGGATCTATTAACAGCACAAGCTCTGATAATAACCTCTCTGTGGGTTTAAAGGGAAAAAATCCCCTGCTTTTTTATCCCAAGGACAAGTGTGTGGCGCGGCTGCTTCAGACGTACAGAATCCATTTCAGAGAGCCTGCGGCTGAACAGACAGCGCAGGTTCATTCAGAGAGCAGACTCCATAATATCCTCACCCCGTGGAAGAATTAGCTCGACCGCACAGAGCATGTGCAGACTACTTCCAGACATTTGCATTTGAGGAATCTTAATGTTCTACCAACACATTTTCTGTATTGGTCAGATTGGTGAAAAACTCTTTATTGAATCATTGAATTCAACTCCAAATGGAGTTCCATTTGTCAGTGTGTTTGACTTCATTTAGACTATAGTTCATTTAGATTTTAACACACACACACACACACACACACACACACACACACACACACACACACACACACACACACACACACACACACACACACACTCACACATACAAAAAAAAAAAAATTAAGTTGCCGTTATATAAGATCCCTATATACAGTAAGTCCCAGCAGGAACTCTTTATTCTGGTCTTTTAAAGAACTTATGGAATCAAAACACTGATTTCAATAAACCACTGAAAATGAATTAGAAATGTCACTACACCTAGATTATGCAATAATTGCATGTAATATAATGTGTAATACTACTACAAAGTATAATACACCAAATATCCAGTACAAGACTTGGATTCTTGGTATAGAAACTAGTTTCACTCAGATATCACTACTAAATTTGACAATTAATTACAAAGGAACAGTAAATAACACACTGAATTAAATGCGAATATTTGAAGTAGAGACTGAAATAGTATTTATTTGTAAAAAAGTACTCTAATAATCTTTATTTACACCTTTGGGGGAAAAAAAATCGTTGCAGATAGATAGATTCAGTTTCATTTTTATTTTGCTTGTGTGTGTGTGTGTGTGTGTGTGTGTGTGTGTGTGTGTGTGTGTGTGTGTGTGTGTGTGTGTGTGTGTGTGTGCTCCTTTTAAAATGTTTAAAGTCATTATTTATAGCTGAACTCGAGAATCCAGGTCTTGTATTGGATATTCGGTGCATTGAAAAATATTTACTTTTATAGTGTTGAAATATTATGCATTATATTACCTGCAGTCATATGCAAAATTTCAGTGGTTTGTTCAAATCTGTGTTTTTTTTAATTTATTTTTTTGGTTCTTTAAAACACCAGAACATGATGGCTTACTTAAGAAATAGGGAATAAAAATTGGTGGGACTTCAGTGGGCATCTCATAGGTAACCTAAAAATTGCAAAATCTAAAGATCTAGTCTAAATTAAGTCAAACGCACTCGTTGGATGATGCATTTTATGCATCAGGGATGTTGTCTCTAAGATATCCAAACGTCTCTTTTGTCATTCTACAACTTGTGTTGGCACTGGTATAAATTCACACTTTGTAGTGGTTGCGCTGCTACCATACATGGTTTTGCTTCTGAGAGAAAGACAACTGCGTCACTCCCAATGTATTTCTCAGTCAAGTCGCATAGATACCGCATGACTTCAGAATGAGGTCTTCTGAAGGCCAGTGCTTCCTTAATTAGAAAGAGATTCGACTTCAAAGAAGCATAAAGTGGATTCATACATGTCTGTGCTGAGAAGCAGAAAAGGTGAATGTGAATCCATTATAAAAGTTTCCCGAAAACTTCATGATCTTTGTTTTTTCAGAATTAATTAATGTAAAAAAAAAAAATAATAAAAAGAGGTGTTAAAATGATCTATTTGAACGTGTATTTGTCATGTGTTGGAATAAAATGTAATGCTAATGTATTAAATACAAAGTGATAATGAGAACAGATTGCAGCTTAGAATGAGAATCATAATTAAATCAAAAGCAAATTTTAACAGTACACTATCATCACCCTCTCTGTGGTGTCAGTTGGAGTTGATGTCTGAGCATGTGTGCACGCGTGTGTGCGTGTTTGAGACACTAATGAGTGGGCTGTCGACAAGCTGTTGTTTAAAAAGCTGGGGGGCGGCAGTGTGATATGATGACCCTGCAATGACCCCAACAACACACTTACCTTAATATTATACTCTACACCATCTTTTAAAACACGCTGATTTTGGAGTGTCATATTTGATACATTTGTAGACTCTTCAGTTGAATTAAGCTGCTTTTACCATTGATTTCAATGATCAAAATTGGCCAAATGTACCTGAAGTGTAGTTCACAAATATGGTTTGCGGAGACCCTAACTTGAAGCTAATTCACTGTGAATGTTCTTGTGCTTGGATTGATTGGTCCATAGGAACGTGTGTCATCCTCAGGCCGTCTGGAGTGGATTAGGGACGATGTGCATTACGGGGAAATCCATGTTTACTTCATTAGGAGGATTACTATAGTCTGCGGAGAAAGCGTTCTATCAACACTTATTAGCAGTGTGCAGTATTTAATAGTAATGCACAGTATTAACAGTGGCGAGCGATAACTTGCTATAATATAAGAAGATGCATTTTCAGTGAACTTTCCTGATTGGTTTTGCTTGAGAAAACATATACAGTTACGGCTTTTTAAATATGATTTAGTCGAGTTAGATTTGCATCAAATACGATGTGATTGTTGGTCATCAAGATCTGGCAGCAACTGTGCATTTTTCTGCTTGGAGCAATTTGCGGACAACTTTTCTTGTGCATGAAATCAGCCACATGCCAACAAACCAAAGAGAACGTGGCGCAAAACTGAGGATTCGTAGAGCGTAGGCGCCAAAGCTGTTGTGGATCCGCTCACCCCGATCTCTTCATAACTGGCACAGATTTGCAGAAAATTACAGTCGTTTGGCAAATGAATAATTCACAGATGGTTACATACACAATCGCAGCATTCTATTATGTAAGCTTTGTTACACGTAAAATGATAAGGGAATTTATAGTCGTTTTAATATTAATTAGCCAGAATTTATGCTGTTTAGTCTTTTGTTAAGTCACTTAACTAACAAAAGCCTTTAAGACATCATCCCTTCAGGAAGTGACATCATTTTGGCGGCAAAGTGGACAAACATCAAATGCTGGCAATGGATTTAATGAATTCTGTGAGTTGAAGATGGGAATTTTTTTTAAATGTTTTTTTAACAATAATTTCATAATTTGGATTTTAAGCTATTTATTTGTCACTTAACTAAAAAAAAAACCTTTATGATATAATCTTCCAGTAAAAATCAACCGCAGAAGCATCAGGAAGTGTTACCAATGGATTTGACACATTCTGTGAGTTCTGAAAGTTTGTTCACTTTCATACTATGGAAATACTTGTTTAAACACAAGCATATTAATTTAAATTTTTAAGTTGCAGAATTTAAAAAGTGCTGCATAACAACAATGAGCTATTAGTCAGAATGCTATTTTTGCACATGTTTATATTAATTAAATTATATTATGCAACTTAGAAATCAGTGTCAGTCTTGTTCATGCTTTTGTGTACCGTATCTTGTAAAATTGATTGTTTGAGCAGAACGCTCGAATACACACGAGCATATTCATTTTTTATTTTTAAGTGGATGAATTCAAAAGGTGCTATTTTTAAATATTCCCGAATTTGATTTAGAATTCAAAACGCTATTCATGCATGTTTTAAATGCACGTTTGTATATATATTCTACTATTATGCAACTTTCACAAATCTTAGCCCCAGTTCTGTATAAATGTGCAACTTCTTGTAAAACTGATTATGTTTGAATAGACCGCTTGGACAATTATAAACCTGTATCAAATATGCGTTCAGGCCAGGTTGCAGAGGAACAAAGGCTGATAATGGGCCAGATAGTAAAGTGCTCTGCAATTACACCAGCAGGACGTAATTGACTGGGAGAAGAACAGACAATGTCTGATCATCAGCGAGCAACAAAAGAGCAGGTACCATCTCTGATCGTCTGAGAGACAAAGACAAATTAACCTTGTTGATCAAAGCTCGCTTGTTAAGTTCAGTATTTTTAGAATGGCCTCTTTTGATGATGAGTAAAAATATAAGATGAATTAGCCACAACACACAGAACATTCAGCCGGAATGACAGGAAGTTTACTAAATTGCAATTCAGATTTTATATAAACCATATATTTACACCACCGTTCAGAATGTTTTGGGGTCAGTAAGGTTTTTGAAAGACGTCTCTTTTGCTCATCTCGGCTGCATTTATTTGATCCAAAATACAGTAAAAACTGTAATAATGTGAAATATTATTACAATTTAAAAGGACTGTTTTTTTATTTGAATATATTTTAAAATCTAATTTATTTCTGTGGTTCAAAGCTGAATTTTCAGCATCACTGCGCCAGTCTTCCTCCTTCAGAAATCTGTTGAAGAAACATTTCTTATTACATTCATCAATGTTGAAAACAGGTTTATTGCTTCACACAGAAATTCTGGAACTGAACTGGAATTTAAAAGTCATAGATGACAGCTGGCTGTGCTGCTCAAATCCACTTACAATATTGTACCTCGATGTGAGTGAGCTAATTGAGCTGAGACGAGGAATATAATAGAGACTGCATTAAAGTCTTAAACCAGGATTTGGACTTCCCCTTCATTTCCATTCTAGAAAGCCTATTGTCCATTACCAAGGATCCAGGACCCTATAGGTGACACGTTGTGTTAGCTTGATTCAGGTAGACAGCACTCTCATCTCCAGATTGTGCTGTAATCGTCCTTTCCTCGTATGCAGTGTCTTTACAGCTTGATAATCCAGCTAAGACCAGTAAGACTATAATGCTGTCTGTGACAGGAAGGCCTTCATCGGGGCACGCCTGACCTTTTCTTTCACTTACTATTTCATCCATATTTGCAGGATATCACGTAAACAATTGCTTTCTCAGCACTACTTTCCTCACAAGTGTCTATGTTTGCATTCCCACACTAGCAGCTTGGACAGAGTTTCCTCTAACAGCTGTACCCTTGATCCGAGCACGTATCCTATGATACTAACGTCCAACAAAGACCCTCCTCGTGGCCATCAGGAATCCCCCTGTGGACGAGCCTGCGCTTTATTCCGAGCTCCAGTTCTCCTCACGGGTCCCCAGGCACCGCCGGGGTCATGGCTAACCCAGGCACGGTGTCAGCAATTCATCTGAGGTGCCACGAGTTCATGATACACCTCAGCTCAGGAGGAGATCCGCACATGATGAGAGAAGTGTGGGGTCACAGAGTTCACAATAACTAGAGACTCTGGATGTCAGACTCCACACCGAAAACACGGAGGAACACACACTGTTTTCTAGCTGTAACAGAGATGCACTTCTGTTGTTTTTATATGAAGACTGCCTGAAAGGATTTTTTTTTTTTTTTTATAAAGTTGTCTCCAAAAAGAGGTTTTAGCTCAATTCTGAAGACAATTTTGTTCACAGATGGAGTTAAGTAGATACACACAGAGATAACAATCAAATAAAAAGCTTTAATTAGCCTGTTGTTTTGAGATGGAAACTCCTTGATTAAAAATACCGGGATTTTGTTGCATGCTTTAGTGAAAGGACAATGTGAAATTCCAAATATTCGTGCATTTTTTAGTGCAAGGGCTTAAAAGTCTTGAAATTGTTTCGTTTCGCGCATGCGTATACGCGATATAAGCATTAAATGACAGACGTGCCTATAACAATGAGAGCTGCAAAAATCAGGTTACATTTAATCGAGAAATTATAAAAGAAGCCTTATTAAGTCCATAATAAGACAAATTATTTTTGCCTTTGTCTAAAAGCATGTATTTGTATAGCCTATGCTACATTTCGCAGATGATGAACGTGGGCTTTTGTTGAAATAAAACGCTTCGGCTTCAGTGTTTTCATTTTCACGCTGGAAATTGTCATTTGAAAGGAAATGCTTGATGAATAAAGTGAGTTGGTCGGAAAAAAACGTATCAAACCCACTGCTCAATATTGCAAATATGTTATTATTTATTACATATAAAACATAATATATTTATATGCCATCATAAATAAAAACGAATTTCTTTGCTGCTTGTCTCTGGAATATGAATGATGAGATATAGCAGTACAGATTGAAATCCAGCACATAAGAAAGGACACAAACTTTATAGTTCAATTACAATGAATCATGTTTCTTTGAAGGCTGATCTGACTGATGTGATAAGATCACAGCGCTTTCCTGACACCTCTGTACAAAACACATCTCACCTGTCCAGCTTATCATCGGGCTGTTTTGTCTGTCTCTGTTTATCAGATGAAATTACAATATTTCTGGTAAACATACGCCTTTGCAGCCCAAACGATCAGACAAAACTCGCCCAGATATGCGAGTTACCTATTTTTAAATGTGGCATTTGTGTAGGCTATTTATAGGCTTGCGAGATATGACACAGCGAATTTATATTTCTTACTCGATTCAAATTCACTAACATATTTTATGTTTTATAAATGCATAGGCTATATTTTATGACTTTACTGTCTTAAAAATGGTCTATATGCATATGAAGAACTCACAGATTGAGTTAGCTTTGTTTTAATCCATGCATAAAATGAATAATAAACATAGTTATGACTAAACTGCATATTGTGCTGCTTTGCTGTGTTAAACTGTGAATTAAACGAATGCTTATAAAGCAAACTAATCCATTTTGTGTAAATTTTTAAAGCTAAATGGTAAAACTAAAACTGTCTCATACCTTAATGGACTATTGTTTATGCATCACAGTTTCTACAAAAGATCTCAAAATATTTCAAAACAGAAAGAAGCGCTTCAAGCTTGACAAGACCGAAAATGAACATCAGTTTGTCCCTCAAAGTTATGAAAACTATCTTTATTAGCAAAAGTACAAACAAAAGCACATTTACGCACGAAATGATTAATGAAAATTGTTTAATCAAATGTTGCATCTTACAACAAATCCAACAGTCCCCCTCGCCCACCCTGACAGCCCCAAACAAACAAACAAAAACAAAAAAACAGGTTTGAAGTGTAATATTTTATACCGAGAAAAAATGTTGGAAAATACATCAATAATATTTATTGTCGAGCCTCAGAAAACCTTAAGTGCTGTGGTTGATTGTTTCGATACATGAAGTTGATGAGCAGTAAAATAAATACAGCAAAATAAATAATTGTTAAATCCATTGTCTCCGCTTCTCTGTTTTTGTTGAACGTTTTTCGGGTAACACCAATTATTTCTGTTATTTTGGATCAATGCATATATCCCTTCGTTCAAAAAACTAAATAAAACAAAAAACAACTAAATTACGACGTTTTGCATTTAAAATGGACAATTACACTGTTGAATAAGTGAATCAAAAGTCTTTTATGGCACATGTCATGGTTGACTGTTAAAACATCAGGAGAAAGACAGTAAAGATATCTTCACATTTTCACGAATATCATTGCTATATAAACCGACATTGAGAGAGAGTTTCTGCATCATCCGTGACTGCTTAGTTTTTAATGTCTGTAAATGCTCACCGAACATCTTCACCTTCCTCTCATTGAATGGACATGTAGGGCCAGTTGAAACTGCTCCCAGATAGCAGCATATCCCTGATGAGCGTCTCAATGGGCGTTTTACCCACCAGTCGAACGAAGAAAAGCTGTTCTATAACGGAGGAGGACACCATCCGGAGCGCGGGGAGCCTCAGCAGCAGCTTGCCGAAGCGAGTGGGCTGGTTCGGATACTGGCTCCTCACATACTCCTCCAGAGCACACTGAGATTTCTCCTGAAGACCTTCTATGTGCGGTACGTCTGAAAGGCCGCATGCATCTGCATGCAAATGAATATAGCCATTAAACACACGCCATTCAATAGAATAACATCTCTGTTGCATGCATATGTATGCACAGTAAACTTATTTAACATAATAGTAGTATGCATGTAATATAAAGCGTTAGCATTCGTTTATTTCCTTAGATAAACACAGAATTAATTCATTTGAAAATCTAATTGCCTCGATGGAGTTTGACCTACAACCTAAATTAAGTCAGTAGACAAATATATATATATTTTTTTAATTCAAGAAAGCATTAGCCAAACGAATATACCGTGTGCATTTCATGTTATTTCTCATAATACATGATTAAATAGGCTACGCTTGGATACAACGAATTAACGAAACGAATTAAGCTCTGATTTTGAAAGTTTAATGGAAACGTCTTAGAGAGTAATTAAAACTAAGAAGAACTCTCGACTTTTATAGAGGAGGACTCGGTATTTTTAACCAGCCTGCCTAAGTATATTAAAACTCCTTTTGGACAGTTTAGGAAAGTTTGATATCAGTGTGTGACTTTTAATTATTTTTTTTATTTTTTTCTGTCATTAGGCTATGTTCTTGGCGCATTGCATGTCTTGTGGCACGGTTTTAATCAAAACAAAATATTTTTGTTGTATATTTGTAGTCTGTAAATTTATAACAAAATTAAAAGTAAAACGAGATCTGTTTTGTCGATGACTTCCATAACTGAAACGAAAAGCTCGCGGACTCCAGTCTCTGCGTACTGTTGCTATAGTAACGCCGCAGACTTAGCGAATTTCTGTTTAGCGCTCTGCTTAAAACTTATAATCGAACTTTGGTAACTCAAGTTCTATTTGGCGCGCTCTGCTTAAAACTCGAAACGAATATTGGTCGCGTAAACGTTGTTTGAATGTTGCGTAAACGTTGTTTAAAGGTTGTGAAAGCATAGCCTAATTATTTTCAATCATACATTTGAGAAGACCTTTTAATTTTATTTATTTTATTTATTTATTTATTTTTGACACGATTCAAGCCTTAATAGAGGATGGGGTTGTGTAGCATGCGAATTTCCATCATATATAATGTAGGCAGTTCTGAAGGACTAAAAATGAAATATTTGTAGGCCTACTTTTAAAATTAATTAATTTGATCATTTAAACCTAAAACTTTAATGTTACTTAATATATATATATATATGTATGTGTACAGATGTAACTTGTCAAACATGATCTAATTGAACTTTTATTACTGAGCAGCCTAATACTGATTTTATATTCTTATTCAAAGTTTGACATCATAGAACTACCATTATTTTTAAACAACCACGCCTTTAATCTGATTGTGCGCAGATGGTACTTTTGACAGATTGACGGTCCAAACTTCGTGGAACAAATAGGATTATGCTATAGACAAGCTCATTGAACTGTACAGCAAGTTTGGCTTGATCTTGATTCGGGCCTACCTGATGTGAACAGCACTATTGCTTTGGCACAGCTGTATTCGGCGGAGTCCACCTGCAGGGCCTTCAGTTTCTCCACCTGCTCCTGGAAGAATCGGATATGATCCATGAAGGCCACGACTCGGTCCGCGGACATCGGGGACGCGTGAAGCCCGGCGGCGGCGAGGAGAGGAGCCACGTGGAGAGGCATGGAGCTCTGCGCAGCGTTCAGAACGAAAAGTTCACTCCAGGTGAGTCTGAGGAGAGACACCTGATCCGTTATTTGGAGATCAGGAAAGAAAGGGATGTTCCTCGCCCATTCCACCGCACTGAAGAGCAAACGGGCCGCCAGCTCGCAGATGTTCTCAATGCCCATGATGTTACCCGACTGCATGCACTGGTTTCCGTATCTGGAGGCTGGATATGGCTCGGCCCGAAGCAGGAGGGATATGTATCCGGACAGGTAGCATTGGCCACTCAGCGGGTCTCCGTTGGTCAGCGCGTAATGGCTGGGGTTCGGCTGATTCGGCGGCATTCTTCCTCGCTGAACCGCTATCAAAACAGAATTAGACGGAGAAGAAATGTGCGTAGAAACAACGTATAATATTATGGTGAATAATCACATCTCTCATCTTTCTGCATGTAGCCTACACTCTAAGAAAAAAGGTGCAAAAGCTGTCACTGGCGAGGTACCCTTTCAAAATGTACTGATATTTACCATTTAGATGCTAATATGTAGGCCTGCACTTTAGCTACAAATATGTATCTTTAATGTATTAATATGCCCTCTTTAGTGATAAATAAGGGACAAACTGTCCCTTTGAAAGTGTACCGCACCAGTTTTTGTACCTTTTTTTTTCTGAAAGTGTATATGCACTGCAATCGTGGGAATAATCTATCTATCTATCTATCTATCTATCTATCTATCTATCTATCTATCTATCTATCTATCTATCTATCTATCTATCTATCTATCTATCTATCTATCTATCTATCTATCTATCTATCTATCTATCTAAAATACACCGTTTACACAATTAACTGCAAGTGCAATCAATCTAGAATATGAACACAATACTAATGCTCTTAATATTTTATAGATTTTACACTAAGATATTAACATGAAATCTGTTCTACTGATACAATAACGCAACTTTTCCTGATCAGTAATTGAATGCAGACTAAATACGCGGTCTAGTTAATACGCCAGCCTAAAAGTTGCTTTGTAAATAAGGTTATGTTATTACACGACGAATAATTTTTTAAATGTTTTAAAGAGCTTTTTATGTTCAGAAGCAAAATCATAAAGCTTTAATTAAAATGCTTTTGGCCTTGAGCTACAAGTTGTACAGTATGCAGGCTATATAAAAGTTTATTAACGTTGTGTTATATTCATTTGTAATATTAAGAAAAACATTTTTAAATACATCTCTTTATTTTTATTATTAATTTTGGACAATTTCTCTTTCTTTCTACATATTTTTTAATTTTTAATTTTTTTTATATGGGCTACAAAAGAAGGATGCACTGCGCACTCACCTTCGCGTCTCATGCCCACTTTCAGGCATTTCTTCAGGCGGCAGTACTGGCACTGGTTCCTGTGGTGCTGGTCCACCGGGCAGCTTCTGTTGGCACGGCACGTGTACGTTAAGTTCCGCCGAACGCTCCTCTTGAAGAAACTTTTGCATCCCTCACAGGTGAACTGTCCGTAGTGCTTCCCGCTGGATTTATCCCCGCAAACAACGCACTCAATGTGCTGCTGGTTCTGCGCCGAGTTCTGTCCTTTATCCTCCGCGGAAGGCAGTCCGGTGTTTGGAGAGTGCGCGGCTGCGCTCAGGCGGTGGTGATGGTGGTGGTCTCTCCCCGCTCCGCTCTGATCATCCAGAGATCCCGCCGGTGCCAGTTCCTCCTGCGGATCTCTCCACACGCTCACCACCATGGCCATGGCTGGTCTGCGAACCTTTTACGCGTCTTCTCCTGTATTATTCAAGATGAAGAAGGCCGGTCGTGTTTTATCCATGCAGAAGAGCCAATTGATATGGAAAGCGCATCGATGAGACTGGAGATAGGCTTATGTGTCCAACAAGATCAGACAGCCAGATTGGACATAAAACAATCGCGCCGGAACTCCGTGCTGGTGGTGTCTTCGTGCGTAAAAGGGACAATCGGAAACCCCACATGAATCAGATCCGAGCAGAGCAAAGACGCGGCGTAGCGCAGCCTTCTGTTGGCATGATTGACATGAGCATGAATGGAAGACTTCAAGTTTAGCTAAAAACAGGAGTATCCGTGAGAACAGAGCTGAACGGACTCAACTTTGGCATGATGCTGATCCAAAAGACCACACCTTCACTTGGTCTTATACGCGCTTCAGCGGTGGTCTATTGAATGGTCTGTATTATGGACCCCATCAGGTATTAAAGCACAGAAGTGGGCGGCTCCTTTAAGCTCGGAAGCTCTGTTTGATTGGCCATTTAGCTCACATCTTTCCAAAGGCGTCTGGATGCAATTATGTGCTTCAAGTCACTTTTAGCAAACACTGAGACTTTTATGCGTTTGTATTTTTTCTCTTATTTACACTTGTAAACTGCACACTTTGTAAATAACATATATGCAGACTTATAACATATCTGTACATTTATATGTATACTTCCATACTTCTATTTATTGTATATTATTTAATTTCAGCTTTTTCTTCCTCTTATATTAGTGTTATATTCCATCCCTACTGTGTTATTCCTATGTCTTCACTCTCAGGTATGTCTGCACTATGTCTGTACTTTCTTCTGCACTAAGCTCCTGTCCTCAAGTCAAATTTCTTGTGTGTGTAAACATACTTGGTGATTCCGATATAGGACAAGAATAGGATTGAACGTTTTAGCGATTATGCTTTTATAATATCTGTATTATATTCATTCTCCAATCTGATAATCAATGTAGATCATTTATCATTTTTGCAATTGATTAGTAAGCTACAGAATATTTAATCTGATGCTCAGGAGTGTAGAAAAATAGAAGGACTGCCACCTAGTGTGAAAAGAAAAATTCTATTATAACATAATGGTTTATTACTTTAAAATATATATATATATATATTTTTTTTTTTCAGGGGCTAGTAAATTTTCATATTTTGAGCTTCCCCCCCCCCATATATTCTGAAGGATTTCACAGAGGTATTTTAATATATAATTTGCCTATAATTGGGCCTACTAATAATGATATGATGAAAAATTATATTTACTTTCTGACAGTTTTTCTTATTAATGGAGTGATAAAAAGAGAGATCCAAAAAACCCTCTGTGCAAAACAGAATTTTGAAACTGGCTTTATCCAATGTTTGGATTTCAATTCTGGAAATGTATGCAAATTAGCGCATATTTAATTAGATCATGTCTAATTTGCATATTCAAACATTCTAGGAAACTTGTAAGACAAAACAAGTGTCTTAATGTACTGTGATTAATCAACAAGGGACAGTGATCTATTAGTGTAAAATTGGTATCCTATTCACCTGTAGTGTCTATAAATATAAACATCCAAGGTATTTATAGGAGCAGCTATAGATATTATTAATAACAGTGATTGCACTTCCAGCAGCAACTATTCTACTCATGCATAATTCAGTGAGTTCAAGGGTCAACATTTTGCTTTGAGTTGCTGGTGAACCTCGATGCTCTGGATGGAGCAGAGTCACGTGATCGGTGGCATGTTTGTGAACAGGTTGTAGGAGCCGCAGGTTAAAGGGTCAAAGCGATACAATGAGCAAAGACAAGGACAAAGCCCAGGGTCAGAGGTCAAAAGAAGGGTCACTACTCCAAAAACAATGTGCTAGAATGATATTTAAACATTATTATCTTAATTTTTCGACACATTTCTGACAGGAATATCAAATTTGTAATAAATAAATATTACAAATAATATATAAATATATATATATATATATATATATAAAGAGCTTTATATTATAAATATTATAATACATTTTTGCACTAGGACCATAAAGTAATTTCTGTTCAGTGAGTCCAGGCAAATATCAGGTGTGTAAATCACAGCAGTCGACACAAGCGCTGGCACTTTATGTAACAAAAGGGCCACAGAGGCTCAGGGGCAGCGGGTTGTGTCAAAGGCCATCGCATTTCACATGCAGATGTGTGACCTTCGTGACCTCTGGAAGGACTGAGCTATTTGGAAGCCAAATGCGTGCAGCTGGATCTCTGAGAGACTGAATGTACTCCAGCACATCTGCAGGTGTGAGAGCACACCTGGATGATATAAAGCAATTCAGGCCAGGGCCTCCATTATACGGCCCTTGATCTGTATGTCACATTCCCAGATGTAACTCGTTTATTTCTGATAGCCTGGACTGATTGTGAAATACTGATTAGTGTTGAATCGGTCACTGTGTGTAACAGGTACGTAGTAGAACTGGTGGGAAAATAAACATCTTGCTGTCTTCTTAAGCTCGCTAAGCTTTGAGAAAGTACATGGATATCACCATGAGTTCATACTGCTGTTAACATGTTCTCCGACACGCAGATGCGATGAGACCTGTTCATGTTTCACACTGCTCATATTTTAGCTGGGCTTAATTCTGGATATTCATAAGTTAACGATTCACACTGTACATTCCTAAACCCTGGGTTAACATTCTCATTTGCATATTTGCAGTGTCTGCATCACTGATTGGATGAATGCAGCAAGAGACCTGTTTATATAAATGTATTCTTATAGGCTATTATATGTGACCCTGGAGCACAAAAGCAGTCTTAAGTCGCTGGGGTATATTTGTAGCAACAGCCAAAAATACATTGCATGGGTCAAAATTATTGATTTTTTTTTTATGCCAAAAATCATTAGGATATTAAGTAAAGATCATGTTCCACGAAGATATTTTGTAAATTTCTTACTGTAAGTGTATCAAAACTTCATTTTTGATTAGTAATATGCATTGCTAAGAACTTCATTTGGACAACTTTAAAGGCGATTTTCTCAATATTTAGATTTTTTCATTTTTTAGATTTTCAAATAGTTGTATCTCAGCCAAATATTCTCTGATCCTAACAAACCATAAATCAATGGAAAGCTTATTTAGCTTTCAGCTTTCAGATGATGTATAAATCTCAATTTCAAAAAATTGACACTTGTCGTCCAGGGTCACATATATTCCAGACTGTATTATCAAGTTTTTCCAGAATGGATTTTACGTATTGTAAATGTAAGAGCAATACAGAATGTTATGGTTAGCAACAGACACCCAATCGGGTGCTTCGTATTCACGTGGACAGACACGGAAATAGTGGCGTTGTACATTAATTTTAGCGTTTGATTGGGAAAATGTCAAATGGTGATGGAAAACATGATTTGGAGTTAAGAAAATTAAGAGTTAACTACAAAACCACCTCTGGCTCTGCACCACTTTACCTAAATTCAGTACTTCAGACCTATGTGCCACTAGAAGCTTGCGTTCTGCAAGTTAACGACGCATTATTGTTCATCCCAAAGAAGCACAAAATCACTTTCACAGACTTTTAAATTAAATGATCCTCCTGGTGGAATGACCTGGCTAAGTGAGTCCTTAGCCATCTTCAAGAAATGGCTAAAAACACATCTTTATTTGACCCTCTAGCACTCTCTATTCTAATTCTATTTTATCTATCTGTCTTCTTTTTATTAAAAAAAAAAACAAAACAAAAAAAAAACACACACACTTGACCGTCGCATATTTATTCTCTAACTGCTAGCTTTTCTTGAAAAACTAACACTAGCTTTCTTTTTTCTATATTCTATCTACTTGTTTTCTTTAAAAAAAAAACAAAAAAAAACCTTGCTACGTGTACTGCGTTAGGCTAACCGAGACTTGTCACAGCACTTGCATGCTGTTGCTCTTTTGTTGATTTTGATTGCTTCCATTGTCCTCGTTTGTAAGTAGCTTTGGATAAAAGTGTCTGCTAAATGACTAAATGTAAATGTAAGAAGAGACTGTTCTTTATGTTTGCCTTGACAGTCCACCGAAACGTCCATTATGGAAAATATAGATAGTACTGTATGGCAGGCTTATATATAATACCAAGATGTGCAATGCTAGAGCCGTTATGTAAACAGGTCACGTTCTGCATTATTCGGCACTGACTCCGCAGGTATGCAAATAAGAACCCATGGTTTAGGAATTGAAGCAAGATAACCCAGGTTTAGAATGACCCAGGGTTAACTATTTCAAGTGTGAAAAGCACAGTGTGAAAAGTTCATGTTGGGCATTGGGAAGCGATGAACATTCCAACCTGATAGTGAAGTCATTTTAAAAAGCAAATTTAAATTGGGAAGGTGTTTCATAAATCACTTTTAATGGTGAAAAAAAAGTGATGTAATTACCAAATAATTAGTTCTTTTTCCCCTTTGTTGACAAATTAGATGTACGACCTGTCAACGGAATATCGGATAAGTCTGACTCAGATGAGATTACACAGAACTGGTCTGTATCGTTTACCACTCTGTCAACAGCTTGGTCCTTCATGTTTACTGGGGGACAAATCTGTGTCAAAGGTCACAGGACCCTCTGTTGACCTGTTGAACAGATGGAAGCTTTTAGTTTCCCAGGCTGTCAGGGATCCCTCTCCAAGTGTGGGAAAGACTTGAGTCTTCACATTACATCATGGCTCTTAAACACACACACACACACACACACACACACACACACACACACACACACACACACACACACACACACACACACACACACACACACACACACACACACACACACACACACACACACACACACACAGACACACCTCCACACACATACACATTATACTAGCCTAAGCCAAGAAGCTTTATGCTTTGGCGAGGCACTGAACCTACTGCTAAAAAACAAGAATTAATTGTTATAAATTAAAAGTTATAATATAAATTTGTGATATAGATTAAAAACACATTGGTAAAAGTATAAGTGCTGTAAATTTGTAAAATCTTCATTCGCCTACATTAGTCAGTGTGTGTGGATGCTTCACCTCAATAGAATTTTAATTTTTAAATTATAATTAGATATATCTTTCAATCATTTAAGAGCCAACAGTGTAATAATATTATGATAAAAGCTATCCGTAACCATCGGCATTTTGTAAGGTCTTCAATTTAAATACTAAATTTGACCTTTGAACTCTGGCGGTGACCTCTGACCCGGAGAGAGCAGACCTGTCCCAGCTCTGGAGGATGGAATTGATAAGATCATTCAGTGAATTACATAAAACGAAGAGTGGGAAAGGTAGAAATGGATCCATCATCTCAGTCATGGCCATTGTTTTAGTATGACAGGACTTTGCCTGAAAGGGTCTTTGTCTTGAGGTATAATGGTCATCCAATGAGAATTGATCTGAATCAATTACTTGACGAAATTGTTCCAGAATCTTTATTCTCGTAAACGAATGGGGTTTTGTGCTCCAGATTCCTTTGAAAAAGAATATATGCTTTACCTTTTACATCTGATTGATAGAGTTTGTGCTGTAAAATATGGGACTATTAAAATACTGTCTATGGAAATGACATATGTATTGTCCATATTACACCTCCAGGGACCATGCAATAGTTGGGAATAACTTAAATTTATCATTACTTTTAGCATGCGTGTAACAGTTGTGCTTAAATTGATGTTGGTAATTTGAAATAATGGATCAAGTTCATGAGTTTGAATAGAGCTTTGCTGCCATCTGCTGTTGAGTATTTGACAAATAATATGGACTTTTACATTGTGGGCTTTATGTTCAAAGAAATGTGTATTTTAGATGATATAATTGGTCATTGTACAAAGATGAAAAGATCATTTGGCATCAGTTAATTCTATGCAAGGAGATGCATACTGATCTAAATCTAAATCGCATAGAATTTTTTTTCTACCATTTCTCCTATTTGTGACCTGTGTAAATCTACAGAAGGCTCTCTGATCCGTCTCTTTCGAACATGCCCGAAACATTACGATTTTTGGTGTGATATATTTAATTGGTTATTGTTCCTCAGTTTAAGATGTGGTTAACTTATTTTACTAGAATATTGCACATGGAAAGAGTCTGGTATGAAATTATGGGTAATCTTGATACATTTTACAGTATATGGCAACCATTTCTAGATCATCTGGCCCAGTGTAATGTAATAATTAGTATGCTGCATGCCCACTGTTGAGTGCTTGTTTAATTTTCCCCTGAAACTGCCTATATGCCCTAATTGTTCTTAAAATTGTGCTTTTCTTTTGTTATTATTATTTTTATTATTATTTCATTTATTGTTTTGTGTTTATTGTGTAATGCAAAAGTATATTATTTTATATAATATATATTTTATATAATGTAAACTTAAAAAACTTGAAATGAAAATTTGAAACTGAAATAAATGTAAATTGAAGTACTAAAATAACTAAAACTGAAGTTAAATATTAAAAACCCCTAAAAACTAATAAAAATGCCAAACGCATATAGCAAAATTACTTAAACTAAAAAACTTAAAACTTAAACTAAAAATTAAAACTTAAACTAAAATTAAATCCAAACTGAAAAAAATGTGTGTGTGTGTGTGTGTGTGTGTGTGTGTGTGTGTGTGTGTGTATATATATATATATATATATATATATATATATATATATATATATATAAAACATCGGTCATGGCAGCTACTCTTCTTGTTTTCTTCAGATGAAGTATTTTGAATCAGGCAGATTTACAAACATAATAAAAATATAATAAGAAAATTAAACACAAATTTCATAAAGATAATTTAGCTTCAACATTTTCTCTTCTTTCCCACAATGTATTTACATTTACATTTATGCATTTAACATACTTACAACCCGAATTCCGGAAATGTTTTTTAAATTTGAATAAAATGAAAACTAAAAGACTTTCAAATCACATGAGCCAATATTTTATTAGCAATAGAACATAGAGAACATAACAAATGTTTAAACTGAGAAATTTTACACTTTTATCCACTAAATGAGCTCATTTCAAATTTGATGCCTGCTACAGGTCTAAAAAAAGTTGGCACGGGGGCAACAAAGGGCTGAAAAGGCAAGACATTTTGAAAAGATTCAGCTGGGAGAACATCTAGCAACTAATTAAGTTAATTGACATCAGGTCTGTAACCTGATTAGCTATAAAAGGGATGTCTTAGAGAGGCAGAGTCTCTCAGAAGTAAAGATGGGCAGAGGCTCTCCAATCTGTGAAAGAGTGCATAAAAAGATTGTGTAATACTTTAAAAACAACGTTCTTCAATGTCAAATTGCAAAGGCTTTGCAAATCTCATCATCTACAGTACATAGCATCATCAAAAGATTCAGAGAAACTGGAGAAATCTCTGTGCGTAAGGGACAAGGCCGAAGACCTTTGTTGGATGCCCGTGGTCTTCAGCCCTCAGACGACACTGCATCACTCATCGGCATGATTCTGTCATTGACATTACTAAATGGGCCCAGGAATACTTCCAGAAACCACTGTTGGTAAACACAATCTGCCGTCTGCAGATGCCAACTAAAGCTCTATCATGCAAAAAGGAAGCCATATGTGAACATGGTCCAGAAGCGCCGTCGTGTCCTGTGGGCCAAGGCTCATTTAAAATGGATTTTTTCAAAGTGAAAAAGTGTTCTATGGTCAGACGAGTCCAAATCTGACATTCTTGTTGGAAATCACGGACGCCGTGTCCTCCAGGCTAAAGAGGAGGGAAACCTTCCAGCGTGTTATCAGCATTCAGTTCAAAAGCCAGCATCTCTGATGGTATGGGAGTGCATAAGTGCATACGGTATGGGCAGCTTGCATGTTTTGGAAGGCACTATAAATGCTGAAAGGTATATAAAGGTTTTAGAGCAACATATGCTCCCCTCCAGATGATGTGTATTTCAGCAGGACAATGCAGAACCACATACTGCAGCTATTACAACAGCATGGGTTCGTAGTAGAAGAGTCCGGGTGCTGAAGTGGCCTGCCTGCAGTCCAGATCTTTCACCTGTAGAGAACATCTGGTGCATCATTAAATGAAAAATACATAAAAGATGACTACGAACTCTTCAGCAGTTGGAAACCTATATCAGGCAAGAATGGGACCAAATTCCAACACCAAAACTCCAGAAACTCATAACCTCGATGCCCAGACGTCTTCAAACTGTTTTGAAAAGTAAAGGAGATGCTACACCATGGTAAACATGCCCCTGTCTCAACTATTCTGAGACCTGTAGCAGGCATCAAATTTTAAATGAGCCCATTTTGTGCATAAAATTTTAAAATTTTTCCGTTTTAACATTTGTTATGTTATCTATGTTCTATTGTGAATAAAATATTGGCTCATGTGATTTGAAATTCTTTTAGTTTTCATTTTATTCAAATGTAAAAAAACGTCCCAACATTTCCGGAATTCGGGTTGTACAAAAGCGACTTACAAAAGAATACAGTATACATTGTACTTGTACAGTGCATTATGCAAAATATCAAAATACATAAGATTTCAGCCTGTTCTTTCAAAGTCTGAAGCAAAAGTTTGTTTTCTGTCCATAGATATCAGTTTAAATGAATAAAGTATGCTATTAAGAAGTTGCATTATGCAATAACCATCTTTAACAGGCAGGTGGCAGTGAAGAGTCACAGGAGAAACTATGAAAGCCCCGTGCTTGAAATGAGATTTAACAAAACACTAAAACAATCCATAACATGAAAACATCAATTAACAATACAGCCATCTATAGGATTTATTTTATTTTTTATTTAGCTTAGCTCTTAACGCTTGCTACATCAGTCTAAAATCGTTTTATTAAAACGAGTGATTTCATTCATGCGAGTACATTCAAATTTAATTAAGCATAGTTTCACTTCTGTATTAGATGCCAACAACGCACGAACCATTGTACATTTGGATTCTAGTCGTTTGTTTCTATTTACTTCCACTTTCTTTTGTTTCACTGTGCTAGTGTATTCACATAACCTGTTATAACGTACGCGTACTATTAGGCAGTCACTAGTTTATTAGTAAAACTCTTGGATGTACGAGTTTGTGAAGACAGGCTACTTTTAAACAATACAACATACAGTGAAGCATAGGAAGGCGGAAGAAGGGAGCAGCAGCAGCAGCCTTATCGATTGCGCATGCGCACTCCGGTTGTTTTTCCACCAAACGGAGGTATTAAAGCAGAGGCAGAGCGCAGAGCGCAGAGATACAGCTGCATCTTCACATGCAGTTACAGCAAAATTCAATGAATAACAGACGAGTATAGCATTGAACCTGCCTGCAGCCTTTCTGCACGGCAAAAACCTTAGATGGTTTCTTTCATAGAAACATCTGACAGATGATTCGCTCTTTTTATTTTACATATCTTACAGCTCAGTAAGATTTCCACCATGGTGCTCGGAAAGGTGAAAAACTTCTTTGTCAGCTACGACTGTCTCAATGACAGTAACGTCCCTGTCTTCGCCAGTGGGGACTTTGTCTCAGGTCGGGTGATCATTGAAGTAACCGGAGAAATTCGCGTGAAATCTTTGAACATTCACGCCAAGGGACTGGCGAAAGTTCGCTGGACTGAATCTCGTAATGCTGGATCCAACACTGCCTACACACAGAATTTCACTGAAGAAGTGGAGTATTTAAACCACAGGGACGTCCTTATTGGACATGATAGAGGTAAGGAGCATTTTAATTAAGCACTTTTCATTTATGAAAGATGGGACTGCAATGACAGATGCTCCTTACATTGTGTCTTATTACATTTTGAGTTTCCACTATGTGAACAGTTTAATCCACTGGCATAGGTAGAGAGAAAAAGAGAAATTTCTTTATGAACCCTTATGCAGATGATGATGCTTGGTTGAAACGTCTTCCTGGCTACCAAAGAGTTTATTTCAGCAATACTGGAAATAAATGTAAAAACAAATAATTTTAAAAGTATTCCAGCAAAGTGAATGCTTACACCGGAGCTTATAAACAACAAGCCCTTCTGTCCAAAACAACCACTTTAAATCTTTTCTTTTAATATCTGCAATAAACGTTTATTTATACCGACATTCACTATGTAATCATATCCTGACATGCGGTTTTTTAAATTATAAGTTACAGTTTCTTTCATAGACGGTTCTAGTAAGTTTGTAGCCTTTGTTAGAAGCGGTTTAAACCTGTTCAGAAACTGGTGGAGAGGGGGGGGCGTGTGCGGACCGAGCCTCTGCTCGCTGATTGGTTGAGGTCAATCCTATCTCTTCGCTGATTGGTGGAAGTGCTCGTGTGCCCCCGGTGATATCATATCTTTGCCCAAGTGTCAAGACTGCAACGCAACTTATTCGCAACAATGCAGGACTGCACTGAAAGTTCATTAAAATGTAATATTTTCATTCTACACCTTATGCATCATTCTGCAAACATTTTTTTGGCTTAGTAAAGAAACTGTAACGGCAAGAAAAACAAATGAATTCGCTTCCTATGCCACTGGTTAGCATGAGATATGTAAACTGTAAAAGTTTAGTTCACTAGAAATGTTTCATGTGTTTATATTCTGCAATGTCATATTTTGAGGTATGTTGTCAAACTGATTTTAATGCACTCTGTAACAATCATTAAATATGGAGTTTCTGTAATGAAGTCATTTCTACTAATAAACTAAGTCAAACTCTATGTATTTTCGTCTTGCGTATTTTTTTTAAACGTGTCTTTCATTTTCTTTTACACCTTAACCATGCTGCAGTACACATGTGGCTTCCTTATGGGGGCGTATTCAAGAAAAAAAAAAACACCTCGGTTGAGCCAATCAGGAGCCGACTAGTAATGCATGCATGAGGAAATCCGGCTGAGAGAGGCTGCTCGCGCCGGTTCAGTCCGGTCCTCTCTAGCTCTTGGCTGCCTTCGAGTGACAGGCTCATAGTTATTTACAGCAGGCTGTGGAACTGCTGAGGTGGCGATAAAAAGAAGAGAGACATTAAATGCATTTAAAAAAATAAAAATGCATGAAAAATACTACTTCAACGTGTTAATGGCAGATTATTCCTGTATTTATTTATGGCCATAGTTATTTACACCAGTCTGTGGAACTGCTGAGGTGGAAGTAAAAGAAGGAACAAGCACACATCAAAAACAATATATTTGACTAAGTCTAAAGACCAAATATTCCAAAATAACTAGTTATACATGTTCGTATATATTTAAGGTTTTAGTGATAAAGGCTCACCCCTTTTTCTTTTGAAAAGCAAAAACATACTACACCAAATTATGGACAGTTTTCTCTTCTATTCCCATTCTTATGCTGACATTGTTTTAAAATTTTGTGTTTTATTCCTATATTCATTGATGCAATGAGACAATGTGGGTCGTATCTCTGTCTTTGTCTTGTGTTTAGGATTCTTGAGGAATATTACAGGTATGGTATATTGGTATATCGAGTTTTATTCTCCTTTGTTGTAGATGATGACAGCTGTGACGAGGGCTTCACCGTTCTTCACTCAGGGCGACATGAGTTTCCCTTCAGCCTCGAACTGCCCCAGACGTAAGTAGCTCTCCTGCGTGATTATACACATATATAATGTATCGACCGAAACGCTGACATTATTTTTTCATGTCTGTTTCCAGGCCTTTGGCGACATCCTTTGAAGGCAAACATGGCAGCGTACGGTACTGGGTGAAGGCGGAGCTTCATAGGCCATGGCTCCTGCCCATGAAAACCAAGAAGGAGTTCACCGTCTTTGAGCACATTGACATCAACACTCCATTGTTACTGGTGAGAGAAAAGCATTTGAAGTCTAATCACCAAACTGAATTTTTGCTTGAGCGAATTGTATGATTTCAGAGGTTCATATATTGTGACTTTTTCATTTATAGTCTCCTCAAGCTGGCACAAAGGACAAAACCCTTTGCTGCTGGTTCTGCACCTCAGGGCCTGTATCACTAAGTGCCAAAATCGAGAGGAAGGGCTACACTCCAGGTGAGATGATAAACCTGCTTTGTTGGTGCACGGTTAACTCATTTTATCGTTCAGAGTGAATGAATTTGGTTGTTTTTTTTTGCAGGAGAGTCCATCCAGATCTTCGCACAGATTGAAAACTGCTCTTCCCGTGTGGTTGTGCCAAAGGCAGCCATCTACCAAACCCAGACCTTCTTTGCCAAAGGCAAGGTCAAGGAGATCAAACAACTCGTAGCTAACCTCCGTGGAGATCCTCTACCCCCTGGCAAGAGCGAGACTTGGGACGGCAAGATGCTGAAGATCCCACCCATATCGCCTTCCATTCTGGACTGCAGCATCATCCACGTGGAATATTCAATCATGGTGAGTCTACAATGTGTTTGATTCGTGACAAAGCAAACTGCTTGCCAATATCTGCCATGCAACTAACCTCTTGCTTCTCAACAGGTGTATGTGGACATCCCTCGAGCGGTCAACTTGACCCTGAACCTGCCCTTGGTGATCGGCACCATTCCCCTCCACTCCTTCGGCAGTCGCACCTCTTCTGTCAGCAGTCAGTGCAGCATGGCTATGAGCTGGTTGGGATTGCCTGAGAGACCTGAAGGTATGGCACAAATCCTAAACTTGTTACCTTAGACCCTTTAGATTATGGGTACTCCGTCCTGCTCCTTGAGGACCACCTTCTTTTAGAGTCTCCAGTTAATCCAAAGGCGGATCTCCAGGAGTAGGATTGAGCCCTATTGCTCAAGATACGTCAAGACTGTTCGACAATCAAGTCTTTTTTGGTCTAATTGTTGGCTTTGTCCTCAACTCTTCCAGCTCCACCAAGCTACTCTGAAATCGTCACCGATGAGGAGCGACAGAACAACTTGGAGCTCCCGGCTGTGAGGGATGAGATTGAAGGACCACTTTACGCTTACATCCATGAGTTCCGCTTCCAGCCTCCACCTCTGTATTCTGAGGTGCGTTGAGTTCCCAGACTTTTTGTAGCTTCTGTCTTGCTGATGCATTTGAGTTCCTGGGTTCTCAAACCTTGTTCTTCTCCCTTGATAGGTTGATCCCAATCCTGAGCAGGTGTGCGGCTCCATGGACAGGACACCAGATACCTGTCCATCCCGCTGAACGAGTAACCACACCTGACCAGTGCTGTCAGGGATCTCTTAACTCTACAACCTCAACTGGGGTTTGTTCTTCCTTCATGAGGAGGCATGAGTAGCCATCTTGGTGCACAGATGGATATCCTCCAGGAAACACTCCCAATCCGAGTCGAGTCCAGCTCAGCGGCCCCTAAAATCCGCTGAAGATCTTGAGTGATTCCTTCCCCCTCCATCCTTGGTGAAAAGAGTACATACAAGATTTGTCGGAGAAAAACTGTGCTCTTGACACCAAGATGGATTAAACGTAACACCACTAAGTGTGAGAACAGTGTCCAAACACCTCCAGCCTCGTTTTGGATGCGATTCTTCACTTATTTGAATGATCAGACCAAATCATCTTGAAGATTTTTTTTGGTGATCATTATTCTAAGAGCAACAAATAACTCCAACCATCCTGCATCCACTCTAACAGAACAAAGACAGACTTATCAATTGTTTGTCATTTCTTGACTTAAAAGAAGTGGCTTTACCACACTGATTTTCTTGAAACATTTTTAGAATGTTGGAGACTGTTGATGTGGATACAACAAGACCTGCTGCAAAGCATTATGGATGGGATTCTGACATGCCACGTTGCCTTTCTGCTAGAAAGAAACTGCGAGAGCATCAAACTGAACATGGCACTGATTCAAGTGGCGAAAGAAAAGAGACCATTGACGGCGAACGAAGAGGACTCTCATCGAGATGCAAGACATTCCTGAATCAGTCCTCCCGCTCACAATATACGCAGAGAACTGCACTCCAATATGTACAACTAAGAGCTAACTAGACTCTTTCTTTTTTCCTACTCTTCTGACTGTGGCCTGTTGGCGTAGGCCTTTTTTTGTTCAACAACAGCTAGCACTTTTCATCGATTGCATTCAAAGTGTATACCGAAGCTCGGCTAATATGATGCACAAGTTTGACAAACATATGCTCTGACGTTTACATGTGATTTTAGCTATGTTTGTTTACATACATGTGCTGTTAACAGACAAACTAGAGTCACTAGCTACACGTTTGAACTAATGAAACCATCTCTGTGGCCTTGGCACAAAAACCATGTTTGTTTTTATCACTGTTAATGGCTGAATTTGTGCGCTGTGCTGACATTTACCTATACCTAAAAAAGGGACTATGTACTTTTTGTGAACTGTATGCATCCTTACCTTGATGTTTGTGCTTTGGGTCATGGTGAAAATTGTTGCAGTTTGTGTTTTTTTTTTTTTTTTTTTTTTTTTTTTTTTTTTTCTATTATTTTATTTTAGATACTACGAGAACATTCTCAAACATGCACTTCCAGGGAATTAAAGAACCCTCATAAAGACTGAACATGTAATGCATACTGCATATAGGAAGCAACGTTACTCTTCAGTCAGGCTGGTCCAGAGCTAAATAAACTGGCTTCCATTGTTTTCCATTTCAGGGGTTGCTGGGTGAAATGGGTATTAAGCTACTCCCAAGTCGAACGGTGCAATATCCGCTGTGTTTTCAGTGTGTTTCCACATAGTTTTGTATTCTTGGCTTGTTTCTAACTTTTGTACCATTTTGTAGGTTGTCTATACGATGTCACAGCAAAAAAAAAAAAAAACATGTATGTTTGTCTGTTTTTGCTCCAGTCTGTTTAAATAAATATGGCATTTTATACAAAAACTAAAGTTTAGTTTTTCTTTCATTACTTGTTAGAATTGTACTTGTTAGAACATATTTCAAGAACACCTATTTACACAAGTGAACTTGACATATTTGGCAAACACAGGTGTTCCTACATGTTCAGACAAAAACTCCTGGCAACAAATCACTTTGACAAAGTGGAAATGAGGTTGTAAATCATAGTCAAGGCTATTGCATGTCAAAAGTGCAAAAAGATCCAGAGACGGTGGTTATATCATGTGCTTTGCCTTGTCTAGAACTATGACCCAGGTTGGTAAAACATGATAGGATTAAAACAACACAAAGCGCAAATAGACAGACAGGTGTTACATATCCCGAGGCGAGATCTTTAACCAGTTCCCTGTGTTGACAGACTTCATTGTGCAACTTTTCACCACCAGCATTTACATTACGTTTGCATCTAAATTATACGCAAAACAACCTCCAAAGCATAAAAATACAGATTTGTGAACATTTTTATATGACTCTACTTCATCACCGAGTCGTTCGGCTTCATAAGCTTCAGCTTCCCTTCAGAGGAAACGTCTTTTCCTTTCCGTTCTCTAGGCATTCCAGCAGACAAGCCATCTAAGGACCAGATGCTGACCGAACACAAGGAGTTCGTTGTCTGTGTGCACACAGACCTCATGTGCGCTAGGAACGCTTCATATTTTCCACTCCTCTTCCCAGGCTCAAACGGAGCAGATGTTTGCTCCCAAGAGCTGTAAGTGAACCACTAACCTACTTTCCCTCCGCTGGTCAGGGATAAAACTGGATCTCTTCAGCTCATTAGAGCTCATTGCTGTAAATGGAGTGTAAAATGCTCAAGTTTACAGCTTGAAATGTCAATTAGATTCAGATAAACATCAACGGAGTAATCACTAGGAGTGTATAGAGTTTTTGACAAATTAATTTTAGTACATATTTACATATACGAATGACCAGGGCTAGTTTACTTAAGTTATTATTTCTTAGAAGAGGTTTATTTTTGAAAGTCAGGTAAAAACCTAAAAAAAGACTCATTTCTTTCATTTTTGGTGACAACATGCCCTAAAAGCAGGAAATGTTGTCACACTGTATGTAGGTTACACAATGGGCAATCAGCATATTACAATGATTTCTGAAGGATCATGTGACATTGAAGACTGAAGCAACGATGCTGAAAATTCAGCTTTGCATCACAGGAATAAATTACATTTTAAAACATATTCAAATAGAAACCAGGTTTTTAAAATTGTAATAATATTTCACAATACTCCTGTTTTTACTGATACTTTGTATTAATGCAGCCTTAGCTACCTAAGAGACTCTTGTTCAAGACCATTAAAAAAAAGCTTAATTATTTCAAACTTTTTACTGGCATAGTGTGACAACTAGCCCCGGTCTCCACTATAATTGGCCTGAAAACAGCACCCTTTTTCTTTTCAAGTAGAACTAGTAGAACTGGGTGAGAAGTCTGTCTTAACGGAACGCGACGATTATGTAAAATCTTTGCCCTTGGCTCTTCTTGACAAGTCTCAATAATTCAGGTGTCTCCAGACATGTTCGATAGGCACTTTAGGTGATGAACTTGACAAGGCCTGTGGCAGGCTGTGCATGTGGCAGGTGTTACAGCACTGCAGGATTAACCTGAGGAAAACCATCAGCCTGCGTCATCTGCGCTCTGTGTGCAGGGTTTAACCCACCGTACACGCTTCAACACTTATGAAAGAGAACATATGCCAAAGTCTAGACGAGCAGATGAAAGAATGCCTGTTTTGAATGTTCTGTGAAGGAGCTGAAACACAAAGCAAGGATTTTGAGCTTAAAAGGGATACTCCACCCCAAAATGAAAATTTTATCATTAATCACTTACCCCCATGTCGTTTCAAACCCGTAAAAGCTTTGTTCGTCTTCGGAACACAATTTAAGATTTTTTTTGGATGAAAACCAGGAGGCTTGTGACTGTCCCATTGACTGCCAAACAATTAACACTGTCAAGGCCCAGAAAAGTACACTGAAAAAAAAAGAAGTTAAATTGACTTTTTTTAAGTTTTTGCACGCATATTTTTTTAAGTAAAATTTAAATATGGTATTAAGTAAAATCTACTTAACTAAGTTATCTAAAATTAGTAAAGGAAATAAGTAAATTTAACATGGCCAGGTAGAGTTTGATGAGTAACTTCTACTTAATTATTTTAAGTTTACCCTACAATAGAACACATAGCACTGAAAAAAAAAATGTCTATAAAGCATGTGGTTAAGTTACAAGCACATATGTAAGCAAGCAGACTGCTCGTTATTTATTTTAATGTAATATGTTGACTCAAAATAGTTGTTAACTGAATGAACACAGAGACCTGAATACTTGGCACATGATGGACAATGACGGTGACAATCAGTGAATAGTGTTTGAGTAAGAATGGGTCATTTTGAGAAGAAAATTAACTCCAGATGTCACAAAACAGCAAGTTACTTATCCTAACAACAAAAGCAACCACAATACATCTCGAAAACAGCAAAAAAAAAAAAAAATTATTATTAATTTTTCATGCCCAAGTGCATGATGGGAACAACAAGATCATGACGTTGATATTTACTTAAACAATCTTTGTAAAAATATCAAACAATTCCAAGTAAAAGTATACTTATAAGTTCAAACGTTAAATTCTACAAGCTTAAATTGAGTACTAATATTGAATTTACTCTCTTATTTAAATTCTTGCCTCAACTAAATTATTTAATGTTGAAACTACATTTGTTTTTATGTAGTATTTACTTCACCACAAAATAATTTTTATCAGTGTATGAAAGACATTGTCAAAATAGTCCATCTGCCATCAGTGGTTCAATCTGAACTTTATGAAGTGATGTGAATAATTTTTGTACACAAAGAAAATAAAAATAACGACTTTATTCAATAATTTGTCTCCTCTGCGTCAGCATGGCACCATTTAGGAGAATATCCACTGAACGCAAACTGCATACGCTGTTCTGTGTCAGCCGCGCCACACGGATACGTCTTCTACGTTCTTTACGCTTTGATTTGAACGAAAATAGCGTATCCGTGTGACGCGGCTGACACAGAACAGCGTACGCAGTTTGCGTTCAGCGGATATTCTCCTAAATGGCGCTACGGTGACGCGGATTAGACGCGGAGGAGACGAATTGTTGAATAAGGTCGTAATTTTTATTTTCTTTGTGTACAAAAAGTATTCACGTCGCTTCATAACTTTCAAATTGAACCGCAGATGGACTATTTTAATGATGCCTTTCATACTTTTCTGGGCCTTGACAGTGTTAATTGTTTGGCAGTCAATGGGACAGTCACAAGCCTCCCGGTTTTCATCCAAAATATCTTAAATTGTGTTCCGAAGCTTTTACGGGTTTGGAACAACATGGGGGTAAGTGATTAATGGCAAAATTTTCATTTTGGGGTGGAGTAACCCTTTAAAATATCAAAAAAGAAGCCCTAAAACAAATATAATTCACCTATAATACTACAGATGTTCATTCGCAACAGGTGCAAACACAGAAGTGCGTGAAGATGCTTTTCTCCCTTTTACATAATGTCTTGGATCTAAATATGGGAATGGTGGACACTTTCATAACTGTAACATTAGGCCAGAGGCGACGGGACATGTTTCTAAGAAGGGACGTGCTCCACGAGTCAGAGATTGTCCGTCGGTGACTGTGCTGCCAGAGGGGTCAGTCCTGACACGCGACACTCCGACTTTCAGCTGAGTCAGAGTAACCAGTGGGCAGCAATGCAGGCCCCGCCCCCTATTACAGACATTCTGCAATGCCATTGGTGGAGGAGTTCCAGATCGGCTTCTGACTGGCTGCCACCTCCACAAAGTCTCTGAAAGGATTCTGATATGATTTATATATTATATTAAACAAATCATATCAGTTATAAATATAATAAAAATCTGTATTATATTATATTATATTACATTATATGAAGTTCCAAATGTAGGTTGGGGAGGAGCCTAATCATCCAGTCCTGTCAATCATCATTACAAGCCTATACAAGCAGCTCTCATTGCACTGTACCAACGTTAATTCTTCCGGCATCCCTCCACCTCCCCATCTCCTCCTCTATTTCTGTTTTTCTCCCACTAGGTAGGACCGTAATGGGTGGTTGAACTCGGTGCCTCGGGTTCGAGCCTCCATTGAGGACAGCAAGCCAAGTTCGTTTACCATTAACCATCATTACTGGATGGGCAGGCGAACTCATGAAATTATATTGCTTTTGCTTCAGAATTAACATTTTGAATCATCTTCAAATCTGATTCACTAGTTGCATTTAATTTAGTTGCATTTGTAGCATTATTTTGTCTCTCTTTTGTGATATTTATTTATTTAGCATCTTCTAATTTAGTCTTTTGATTTTTCACTGAATTTAGCTAAAAAAAAAAAGTCTTTTGTTATCAAGCTGCATCAAAGCTTTACTCTCACATCCGAGCTTTAAAAATTATTAAGCATTAAGCAGCAAAATAAGCAAGGGCAACAATAATCCTTTGTTTTTTGGCAACTTTGACCTCAAGCACACCATGCAAATGAGTCATGCTTGTATTTAATGCAGTGACACTGCGTGCAAGTCTCATTCGCTCGCTTGCAGTTGTTGATACAAGGGCGGCCACTGTGCCAGTGATAAACAAGAACTGGTTTGGACTGGCCTACGACGGAGGCGGCCTGAGCGGCAACCTAATAGCTCTGCGTGCGTGCTTACTTCTCAACATACATACTTGGGAGTGTTGAAATATTTTATCAGGGCACATTCAGCCCCGGGCTGTGAAGTGGAGTTCACAGGGAGTGCGGGCCGTCCTATCCGTGTCCACAGCTCTCTCGCCTTACAGCTCTGGCCAGTTCAATCCGGCTGCCATTGACTTTTACAGGAGCTTATTTTAACCTGATCCATCCATTCAGCTAACCAAAATGGCTTGTGTCCGCTTTGATGATCTATTTATGTATCTGTAAATACACAAAATATCTTTGCATAACTTTCCTGGTTTGTTAAAGGGGTCATATGACGTTGCTAAAAAGAACATTATTTTGTGTATTTAGTGTAATGCAATGTATTTATGTGGTTTAAGGTTAAAAAAACACACTATTTTCCACATACTCTATGCTCCGCCTGTCTGAAACACGTCGATTTTTACAAAGCTCAACGTTATAAGAAGCAAGAATTACTGTATTCTTAGGAAAGGAAAGGAAGTGACTTGTGACCCATACTCAGAATTTGTGTACACAAACCCGGAGCAGTTGGGGGTTCGGTGCGTTGCTCAAGGGTCTCTATTGAGGGTGGAGAGAGTGCTGGACATTCACTCACCCCACCTACAAACCCTACCTGACCTTTGGGTTACAAGCCCGACTCTCTAACCGTTAGGCCACGACTGCCCCCAACACAATTGTGCTTGTATACACTTGTATACACAATACAAGTGATTTCTAGTTGTGTCCTCTTTTGGAAGCACAAATAAAGTAGTTTCGATTTCACAACGAAACACAGCGTCTCCAGGACAATCAAGGAAAACTTGAAATCGTATCATGTGACCCCTTCGATGTTAATCTGTGTGCAGAGCTGGCAGATTACATAGAAATTGCAGTCTGTACTGATTCCAAATTACATAACAAAAAATTGCATTACATATTTTAGGTAGTGTAATCAGACTACATTTAGATTACTTTTAGATTACTTTTTACCCAAGTTGTTTACCACATTGTTTTAAATAGAATCATTTCATACCGTATTGATATAAAAATACAATGAGTAAAATATATTCCATTCATTGTAATTAATAACATGAAGTGCATTAAACATTACATTACTTCAAGGTTTCCCAAACTGGGGTTTGTAAATAAACTTCAGGGGCTTCATGAATTTAATGAAAAGCTAATAATTAATTAAATCATAAAAATGGAAAATTAAAATGAGTAATTTCAGAATAACACCAATCAAAATAAATCACTAAAAAAATAAATAAAATATTTTATTTATTTACCTGCATGTGACCACTAACCAACAGAGAACCATGAACATGCAAATGTGATACTTAATTCTTAATATATTTATTTTTATTATTATTTTTATTTTATTAGAAAGAAACATTAAAAAAAATAAAAATGGAATTTAGTGAGAATCAATATATTATATATAATTCCTTGCTATTGTGTGAATAATATGTAATCATGTAATAAATAAAAAAGTAACTGTAGTCCGATTACAAGTATTTAAAAAAAGTAATTTAATTACAGGTACTTAATTTTTGGAATCTGATTACATAATCCACATGTAATCAGTTACTACCCAGCTCTGCCTGTGTGGTTAACCAAATATGATTGATATGTTTTAATAACGCTCATTTAGTTGAACATATCCTCTGAAGTATACACGTGAATGCTAGGTTATGTAATGCAGATTAAATTGTGCATTGTGCTCACCAATTAAAGGTGCACCAACATACACACGATACGATTATGATTTCCCAGCACCTTGTCAATATATCACACGCATGTCCTGCCGAACATCACCTCAACCTGAGGGGTCCAGAAGTTATATAAAAAAGCGACAGATGAAACCACGTATTATTAGTGTCCTACTGACACTAAGATATGATTGCAATGCGGCAGTGACATTTCTGCTGCATCTGTACTCACAGAGGCTCTGCTGGGTGAGTGAGATATCAGATGTCCACCATTACCATTAGACTAAACATACAGCAGTCATACTGTAATCCAGACACCAGGCGTATGTCAAAAAGCTGCAGGCTTCAGATCCATTTCAGACTTTGCAAACGGCCATCGGTCACTGCAGAGAGTTGATGACAGCTTGTGGTTTGGCCGCAGAACAGATAAACGCTCTCAAACGCCTTTTAGCATGCCTCTTCGTATGTGAGCGATGAGCTTGTGTCAATCAACCTCCAACAGATAAACTGCAAACCATATACATGATGTAGATATGTGCAGCTGGCTCTTTTGCACACAAAAGGGAAGTCAATTGCGTATGGCGGAAGGGAAAGGAAACCTCTGACAGCCACAGGTCCATGAGAAAAGAGCCCACAAAGGTGTGATGGAAGCTTGAACGCTGAAACGCTTTGGGTGGATTCACTGTAGCACCAGCCTGTGACATGCTCCACCTCAGTATGACCCGTCTGAAAACATGACAAACACGTCACTGCAGGATCTGCCAGACAGGATAGTCACTGAGTCTGTATTTGTAATGGTTAACAGCTGGCAGGTCAAGTTTGAGTGATGAAGATGCTCAAACTAGCACATTCAGAAGAAATTATTAGAGAAAATCATCATTGCATGTACTGAAGACTGTATGGTAGGCCTGAATAACAAAATTATATCAAATGTTTTTTTTTTTAATAAAATGTGATCAAAGTAACAAAGTAACATTCAAAAGCTATTAGAATACACCGAAGTAAAGCGACTGACTAGGCATCGTCATATTAAAGATAACAGTCTTTAAAACAATGAGGATATGATTGCAATTAGTCATGAAAGAATTTGCAATAACAGATTACAACAGATTAAAGTCTTTTGAATTAGGCCTAGCTCACATACAGGCCAAAAATAGAAATGTGTAGTTTCTTTGTGTTCAGTGGGTTGTAATAAATCACTTATAAATACAGAAGTGTTTGGGCTCAGTTAGATTTTTTTTAAGGATATTTCCAGCAAAGACACATTAAAAGTGAGGAAAAGTGACAATAAATAAATGTATTGCGTTGCAACTGATTTTTTTTTTTATTTGAAATAAATGCTGTTCTTTTGAACTTATTATTAAATGACTCTAAAATAAATATGAAAGCAACTGTATGTAGTTTTGTGTATTTTTTGCGACTTTGGAGCCCCCTACAAATGAGTGGAATTGAGTGGAAATATTTGTCAGTCCTAATAAATGGATGTACACGTGCATTTGTTACTGCTGTAAAGCAATCCGCCCTTTTCGCACCCACCAAACTCATAGCCTTTCGCCTTATTAGAAGTAAGTGTACTCATCAGAATTATTTGAAACTGATATTTCAAGGTGCATGCAGTTGCTTTAAGCATCTGTCAGGATCTGGACCGGTTTTGTCATGTTTTGCCCCGTTTCTGTTCCTGTTTTCCCTTATTTGGTTATGTTCCTGTTCTCGTTTAGTTTAATTAGTCATTCTGTGCACCTGTGTTCCTTCTGATTACCTTAAGTTCCCGTCTGTGCGTTTCTCCCTTGTTGGGTCTACAAGTTGTGTTCGTGTGTCATTCTGCCTTCCTGGTGTGCATTTACCCAATATTGTGGATTTATTAAAGACCGTTTGGCGTATTTACATCTCCATCGTTCCTTCCGGCAGCGTAGCGTGACATCATCACAACTGCTTTCAATACTGATAATAATAAGAAATGTTTCTTGAGCGCAAATCAGCGCAAATCAATGATTTCTGAAGGATCATGTGACACTGATGTTGCTGAAAATTCAGCTTTGCCACCATAGGAATGAATGCATTTTCTAAAATATATATAATTAGAAAACAGTTGTAAAGGGAAATTGTAAACATATTTCACAATACTTTAGTTTTTATCAAATAAATGCAGCCTTTGGGAGCAAGGTCAAAAAACCAAGAAGTCAAACCCAGTTACACCGACTGGCATTTTTGAAGCTGCTGGTTTTAGCTGGATTTTCCAGCAAGTAATCCCTGTCTGTGAAGAGATGAGTGTATGAAACACAAAAAAACGTCCCCGATATCTTAAAACAGGAAATGACATGAGTCAGCATATGTCACAAGAACACACTTTCTGATATGATTCAGGCCTACAGCTCCTTACAGTCTTCACTGAGCATGAGACATCATTTGAAAATATATCAAAGCGCAGCACAAGCAGCCTCATTCACACAGTGGTGCTGCATGCAAACAGAGGCGCCAGTGACGCACTTCACCGAGACAATGATCCTCACACGGCGAAAGAGGAAAGGAATTGCCTGTGAAAATGCTGTGCTGGCACTGCTACCTACATGGAAAGCTTAAACAAATGAAAGTAGCTTCATTAGTGTAAATGTTTATTTATGTGCTTCTCTCAACAGAGAATTAGAACTTCAGTAAGTTGTCTGTAAGAAATCAATTCGCTGTGAGAAATCAATACTAAAGTGTAGTTACAGTTTGACATTCAGTGAGTCCTATTCAGACTTCAGACAGGACCGGTCACCCGTGAGGCACTCGGGTTCAGTTGTGTTTTACAGAATATTTCAGTCCTGTCTGAATTGGACATGTGTGTTTTTCTAGCAAATATTTGGTAACAATGACAGAGCCGGTGACCTACATTTTCACCGTGTTTTGGAAATGATATTGAAGACTGATGACATTGCGCTTTCTCTCCTCATTCATTCTGACAAACACAGTAACTAAAGCTAATTTAAACTAAAACAGTGCTGCTGGAAAGTTTGTGAACACTTTAGAATTTTCTATATTTCTGCATAAATATGACCTAAAACATAATCACATAAGTCCTGAAAGTAAACAAAGAGAACCCAATCAAACAAATGAGACAAAAATGAGGAATATTATCCAATATTGCATATCTGTGAGTGGCAAAAGTATATGATTCTCTTGGATTAGCAGTTAATTTAAAGGTGAAATTAGAGTCCATCTGTGCAGAGGTGTTTTCAGTCGGTGCAATGACTATCAAATATCAGTACGTGGCCTGTTTTATTCAAAGAACAGGGATCTGTCAAAGTCTGTTCATGTTTGTGGAAGTGAATCATGTCACGAACAAAGGAGATTACTGACGAGCTCGGAAAAAGAGTTGATGTTGCTCATCAGTCTCTAAAGCGTTTGCACTCCACAAATCCACAGTCAGAGAGATTGTGTACAGATGGAGGAAATTCAAGACCACTGTTACCTTCCCGAGAAGTGGTCGACCCAACAAAGATCACTTCTGAGAAACCATGGTGTGCATGACAGAGCTGCAAGAAGAAAGCCACTGTTCTCCAGAAAGAAAATTGCTTGCTAAACACCACGTGGACAAGCCAGAGGACTACTGGAGGAAGGTTTAATGGATGGATGAAACCAAAATAGAACTTATTGGTTTAAATGAGAAGCTATTGTGTTCGGAGAAAAGAACACACTGTATTCCAGCTTAAGAATCTCATCTCATCTGTGAAACATGGTGGAGGCAGTATCACGGCTTGGGCCTGTTTTGCTGCATCTTGGTCAGGACAGCCTGCCATCATTGACGGAGCGATGAATTCTGAATTATGCAGCAAATTCTAAAGAAAAACCTCAGGACATCTGTTTAAGAACAGAGCCTCAGGAGAACGTGGGTCATGCAGCACACAAGTCATTCTACCAAAGAATGGTTCAAGAAGAACAAAGTTAATGATTTGGAAAGTCCAGACCTTGATCCAATTAAAATGTAAGCAAGCAGTTCATCGGAGGAAACCCACCAACCTCACAGAGTTGAAGTGGTTCTGCACTAAGGAACGGGATAAAACTCCTACATGTTATTGTGCTGATCAGCATTTACTAGAAATGACAAAGAAAATATTTTTCTCTCACTTGTTTGATTCGGTTCTCTTTGTCTACTTTCAGGACTTATATGAAAATCTGATGATGATATTTATGCAGAAACGGGTTCACAAACTTTCAAGCAGCACTGCACTCTGCTTAATATAAAAATTAAAGGAACAGTTCACCCAAAAATGAAGACTTGCTGAAAAAGTACTCACCCTTGGGCCATCCAAAATGTAGATGAGTTTGTTTCTGATTTTGAGAAATTAAGCATTGCATCACTTGTTCACCAGTGGATGTTTTTATCAGATGTTTGGACTCTCATTCTGACGGCACCCATTCACTGCAGAGCATCCATTGCTGATCACATGATGTTATGCTTAATTTCTCCAAACCTGTTCTGATGAAGAAACAAATTCATCTACATCTTGGAAGGCCTTAGGCTGATCATTTCTGTGTGATCTTTTACTTTAAAGACTCCGTGTACTAATGCACCACGTTGCATTTAATGTGGTTTTGTCTGAGCTCAACAATCATCACGACATCGTGTAGGGAAAGTTCCAGTTAAAGACACATCACAGTTATTTTACAGTTGACTGAGGGCTGCTATCTGCAGATTTCTTGAAGGCTTGATTTGGTGCAATCAAGAGTGTTATGCACTGAATCATGAGGCCGTGAGGGCGGCTGGTGGTTTTGGATTGGATGTCAGAGCGGGTGATAATCTTCTTTGGCAATCTCTGATTTTATGTACCTCTGTGTGCGTCAGACAGTCGCACAGATGTAATTCTCAACCCTGTTGTTATCCTTTAACTGCATATTTGACCTCGCTCTGATACAACAATCTTCTGGAGATGTTTATGTTCTCTAGAAAACAGCTCTGAATGATTGAAATGCAGCAGGTGTTAAAGCTGCCATAAGGGATTTAAGCCGTCTTGCAAACGCAACCACATGCCCACACTTTACACAGACACGTCAGCAAATCCATGTTTTAAGTGATGTAACAGAGGTCATTGTGTTTGCTCAGAATACCAGTTTCAGTAATATGTGAACCTGGACCACAAAACCAGTCTTAAGTCGCTGGGGTATATTTGTGTCAATAGCCAAAAAATAAAAATAAATAAAATAAAAAAATACACTGTATGGATCAAAATTATTGATTTTTCTTTTATGCCAAAAATCATTAGGATATTAAGTAAAGATCATGTTCCATGAAGATATTTTGTAAATTTTCTACTGTAAATATATCAAAACTTAATTTTTGATTAGTAATATGCATTGCTAAGAACTTCATTTGAACAACTTTAAAGGCAATTTTCTCAATATATATATATTTTTTTTGAACCCTCAGATTCCAGATTTTCAAAATATTGTCCGATCCTAACAAACCATACATCAATGGAAAGCTCATTTATTCAGCTTTCATATGATGTATAAATCTCAAAACTGACTATTATGACTGGTTTTGTGGTCTGGGGTCATATATGTCAAAAAAAAAAAATTCAAGAGAAATCAGCACAAAATATAAAAGTTGATAGAATGTGATAAATTACTTTAAAAATGTCATCCTTTACTTACCCTCATGTCATTCCAAATTTTTTTTTTTTTTTGTTCTACAAAAGAAGATATTTAAAGAATGTTGGTATCTAAACAGCTTTGGTTTCCAATTGACTTCCACCGCATGGACAAAAAATACACCGGAAGTCAGTGGGACCCAAAAAATGTCATCATTTACTCCACCTCATGTTGTTCCACACCTGTATACACTTTTCTTCTGCTCAGCACAAAAGAAGATATTTTGAAGAATGTTGTTAGCTAAACACTTTCGGTTCCCATTGATCTCTAGAGTATAGGCAAAAAATACAATGGAAGTCTATGGAAAAGCAATTTTGTTGGTTATCAACAAAATATCTCCTTTTGGGTTCAGCAGAAGAAAGAAATGCATACAGATTTGGAATGACCGGAGGATGAATAAAAGATGAAGTCTTGGGGTGAACTATCCCTTTAATAAATTAAAAATACATTCTGCCGAACCTGAGACTGATTGTAGCCAAACATTTAGAAGATCAAAGATGCGTTATACATAACATTTTTACAGAAATAAAAACCTATCCACCACGAGCAGGTGTTTTTATGCACATTTTGGGAAAAGCCAACCATTTTTATATAATTTTGGAAGATTTATGACATTTTTCATGCAAGATCCCAATATTTTCAGGCTAATAATCTGTATAATCTTGGGCTGACTGTACATCATTTACATAACTTCTTGTTCCCATAGAAAAAAGTGGAAGAAGTCTAGAATTTCTTTTGTATACCTACACATGAACCAGATGCCCTGAACCTTCTACCCGCACTGCTGATCTCAGCACGCGCAGACTTAAAAACATACCAGCAGCAACAGAAAGTGAAAGCGGTTGTTCCTCTTTTGCAGCCGGAGTAATCGAGAGAACATCTTGTACCGCTGTGAAGCAGGTGTTACGTGCACAGAGCCATGCGGGCTGGGGGAGGAGGGGGGTTCGGCTTCACACCTGTGTGAACAACACAAAGCAGAACAGGTTCATTTCAGGGCGAAAAACAAACCGGCTCGAACCAGATATCCTATCGCTGAGCATCAGCTCCTTTCTCACATCACACAGAATTTGTGCACCGTAGTCTCACAGGATAACATCTTCTCATTTGTCTTCAGTGAGAATACGTCAGAGATTCAACATAGCTTCACTTATGTCAGGAGATGCTTGCTTGAACAGAACGTGAATCGAGGGTATCATTTTAAACCATTTTTAAACTTTTAAGCAACCCAGCTAAGAAACATGTTCTGAGAATGTTTTCTTATCTTCCAATTAAGCAATTAAAGAGTCAAAGATGAAAAAGGGTTTTCAAGCTTCAAAATGATTTTTTTTTAAAAATATGGCTGTAAAGTTTTATATATATATATATATATATATATATATACACACACACACACACACACACACACACACACACACACACACACACACACACATATTAGAATGTCTCCGGTTTATTTTTTTATTTTACTTTTTTGAGCAAAAAGTAATGATTATCATACATTTTTATCTGTTATATATTTTAATAGGCTAAGTACAGGTCAGAATAAGTTTTTTTGAAACATTAAAGTAGATGCATTTTACTTGCATTTAATATGCTTTTTGTGCATATGAAATCACATTTGAACATTTAATTTGATGTGGTCATGAAAATGGGATGTCTCATATTATTTCTGAATATTCTTTGAAAACGTCCAGTTTAAAAAAAAAAAAAATTCTTGGTAATGCAAACGTCAAGGGAACATACTGAAACAAGTAGTAATAAAAAATAATAATAACAATTAAAAAAAAAAAAAAGACAAACGTCCAACTGAAATGTTTTAGAAGAAAACGTTCTATGTATGAATAGTGTTTTTGTGCTAACAATATTAAGACCAGATATAAAACTCCCGATGTTCACCTTTTTGAGGTCAGGTTGTTCCGTCCTGTTATGGGATGACCTTTTTGTGCCAGTTACCGAGCTGTTTACTGCCTAGCATTTATCTAACCCCTTCTTTTCTCATCCCAGCATAACATCTGAAACCTGCAACTTGGTTATTTCTCAATTCTTACTTTTTTCTTACTACTTTTCTCCCAATTCTGATTTTATTTTTATTTTTTTCTGAAAGATTTTTTAAAATAATTATTGGCCACAAGTTTATATACTGGCCACCTCAAATTTAAAACTATTATAAGTTGCTTCATGTCACCTAGGGTGCAAAATGGGCCTGGACCGTGACCGATGCATCAGTATTTTTGCTTTGCATGTAAACACGCTCATTGTGCACGAATGCAGTCAGTTGCACCTGAACGCAGTTTTCACCATCCTGAGTTATCACAGAAGATCGGTCAGACGGCCCCAAAACAACTGGTCTGTTTCTCTTGGCTTGGGGAGAGATCGGCCGGAGCCCAGGATCTCCTGTGGCGTCATGATTTGGAATTGTGTACACACAACATCTGCCTTTCCTTCTTTCTCAGTGAGAGAAAACAAGCGAGAAGCCACATGAGCACATGTGGTCTTTAACCCTCTGCCACAAGAAAAACATCTCCCCAGGATTATCACTGCAGCGGCCCCGCGGAGTCACGCGTCCCTCTGATAAATACAGCTTCTGAAAGAGCTTTTATGTGACCTCACGAAGTGTTTGTTCTTAAAAAAACACATTTGTGTGAGGGTTTATCCGTTAAAATGTACATTTGACACCAAATACTTCATGCGGCATCACCTGCATGGCTGCAACACACATTGTCTTCTTTGTCCAATGAGAACGCAGAAACAACAAGGGGGCGTGTCTAGAACATCACACCACCACTGAGCTGAAAGAACAGGTATTTGGGGAGGAGCTCAAGCAGTGAGCAGTGTAAGATATACTGTACTTACTGTAACTCACAGTTTCCCAAACATAACATAATGAGTCAGTAGGATGTACTAATGATGCCAGTCATTTTATTTTAAGTCCTTGACAACCATTAATCACCTAAAATAAAAACACAAGCATGACCTGATTTACTGTGAACTTACTGTGAATTAAAATTATTATAATCATTAATAATAGTGTATATATACACATGTGTGCGTGTGTGTGCGTGTGTGTATATATATATATATATATAAAGTAAAAAACAAGAATGACCTACAGTGAATTTATCACTATATATATATATATATAAAATTCTAATATATTTTACTAGATTTTATATCTATCTATACTATATAGGTGTGTAATATTTAATAATGATATTAAATAAATACATTATAATAAATTTGAGACATAAGCATATTTTGAATGAACATTGAATGAACTAAATTGAACATTTTATCATTTCTCTTTGTCTGTCTATCTATGATACATATAAATATTATATATAATAAAGTATCTTTGGATAAAAACATCTTCTAAATGGTTACACTAATAAAAAAGTGATTCTTTTATTCAGCTTAAATCTGACAACAAAATGTTTCATTTGTATTCAACCCTTCTAAATAAATCATCTGTATGACCTTTACAAAAGAGAGCCGTCAGAGAGTTTTGTCAATGACTTCCTCTGTCTCAGAGCAGTATAATTACCTCTTACAATAGTAACTGTGAAACCTCTGAAGGCTGTCTTCCCTAAATTAATCACACAGACGACAATAAAAAAAAAAAACCCTCCCACCCTCAAAGAGCCCTTCAGTGTTGAAGGCAGCACCCAGCTACCGGTCTGAACTAGATAGCTCCAGCCTCAGCAGCATCGCAGTAGTTCCTCATCTGCTTTTGTTCAGTATGAGCCAGTCGAAGCCAGTCAAACCTCCCCCACAGAAGCATTACAAACCAGCGCACAACAACAACACACTAAAACAGAGTCAGGCAAAGTAAACCAACTGACAGGAGGAACACATTTATACATACAGTTCAACATCACAGTCTAGTAAAACACAAGCAAGTCCAGATGGTGCAGGCATTCAAGGGTCCTTATGACTAAGACCAATGCACTGACTGACTGACTGACTGACACAAGTAGGCTAATGAAATGAATGGACTGTCACATGACCAGCTCCGTCCAATAGCAACAGACTTGCTTCATAGGATACACAGACTCTGTTCTACAAAACTCATATAAGCAGTGATCTGTCAGCGTGTGCACTAGTACCATCAGAACTCAGATGTTATGCTTTCTCTCTCAAGACAGACATCATGCACGTTCCATAACCCTCTTCCTTGAGTTGCCGTGCATGCAAGAGATCAGCTCGAGATCATGGAAATTGTGAAAAAGCTTAGTTTTGCCAGCAACCGCTCACACCTCATATGAGTAATGGTTAGTGAGCGTGTGAACAATCCTGTTTTTTCTTAATTCGACACCTATCAACTGTCAACGGTTGCCTGGAGGTGATCTTTGTCGTCTCGGTAACAGACTGAATGGGTTCCAAGTGCTCTAAATCAAGTGAGCAATTTTCAGTCAAAACAGGAAAGCATGTGCTGCTGCACTCCACGTTAATTATGAAATCTCGCGCAAGTGCATGCTTCCTTTTTGCATGGGCACTTTTTGCAAGTAAGCATGGCTTCTTGGTGTATTTGTTCTTCCTGGGTCAAAAAACCCAAAAAGTATGCACAAGTCAGTAGGCTAGGTCAGATTAAGTTAACACGTATGAGTCTTTCTGTGAAGCTGATTAGAACAGCTCATGCACCTCACAGGATTCAACTTTTCTCCTGGACTGAGTCTGTAAGGGTGTGTGGTTGTATGACCTTAAGACCTTCCAAGCTCTAACCCACAACCGCCTCTTCTTGAGACCAGAGAAACATTTTGTGCTCATCGGGGGAAGTGGTTAAGGAGCCACCCATCTAACTTCCCTAAATGTGCTGTGCATGCATTGCCACCAAACGTGATTATACAACGAGAAAATACTTATATCTTATGTTAAATTAAATGCATAGTGCTGTGAACCTGACAAAACCGTGTTTTGTGCAAAGTCTTAAAGGGTTTCTTGTACTTTCTGTTGCAGTCAGTTACATGTCAGTGTTGTTATGGTGTAGGGCGTCCTCTATTGGTGGATGACTGCAATCACCAAATTGAGGATTAAAAAGTGCTACATGTCCTCCTGACTAGCAGCTATGGAGTTTTGTCCTCTGTAGAGGACAGTAATGTTTCAGCGAGACGTTGCATGTCACATATTTAAGTCTGGATGTCCAGATTCAGGGCTTTTCAGAGATACCAAATGACTGGATGTCTTTAAAAATGTCTGACATTAATTTAGTGATCAATTGTAACACCCTTATGGAAACTAATTGTTTGTAATAAATCAACATCTCAGGAAAATGTTATGGGGTTTCAAATCAAAATATGACCTTCTGTTATGAAACAGGACATTGATTTCATACATGTCCACTGTAGAGGACACCAGGACTTAAAGCATGCTCATTACACATTTTGGGAGACACAACAAATGAATAGAGAAAAAATATTATATTATTATGAAAATCTTGCTAATTATTACTCCCATTATTGCACTTATTTTTTTCTTTCTTGTTGCCCCAAAAACATTAATATGCAAATTAGATACCGTTTATAGATACATTTTATAGGCTATAATGGAAAAACTAGTTTATGGTTGTTTTACACACATTTTGCATAAGAAAAATTGTTTTTTAAAAATATCTTTCATAACAATTGAGAATCATCTTTATATAAAGTTTGGCATGAAAAAAAAAGAAAATTGATTTGTGATTAAAACAAAAATCCCACTGTTTTTGCCTTTTCATGTCTTTTTATTTATTTATTTATTTTTAAATTCTACAGAGGATATGGCATAACATATGAATAAAATATCATTGTTTTATGCTCTAAACAATGTAAATTCACAACAAATACTAAATTCACAAAACTGTTTTTTCCTGGTAGTCAGGAGGATATTAAACAGTTTGCTGTTTAAATATGATCAATTATCAATTAATAATATAAATATTATTAAGCGCTTTGAGTGCCTTGAAAAGCGCTATATAAATGTAAGGAATTATTATCAATAATAATGACGTTTATTAATAGCAGCAGAAACTAAAAATTAAATAAAAGGCATTCTTATGTCGCCAGAGTTTCAGTACATTTTGTTTACGTTAATATTTTAGCATTTCAAATATTTATTGATATTTATGACAATTGGTGCATTGATTTAATACCCTCAGTTTATGTTGCATTTACATAGCAGCAGCCATTATAAATGGTATTTAATCATATACTCACAATCAATTTGATATTAATATAAATATTTTATATTAATCAGTAGCCTATATTAAAGTATTACAGTATACAAACTATTCGATTTTTTTCTTTTTGAACATGCTTATTCAGTGTTTACAGACAATGTACAATTCACTTTTCAGAGAAAAATAAAGATACAAAAATTTTATTACATTTAATATATGCTCCACATCTATTCATATTGTATTTAATATTGTATTCATTATTATATTATATTATATTATATTATATTATATTATATTATATTATATTATATTATATTATATTATATTATATTATATATAAATATTTATAATTATAAATTTCGATTATATTAGGCTATAAATTTGGCAAATTTTTAACGATTGCTAAAAAAATAGGAATAATTTTTGACAAAGTATTATATTACATGATGTTAGATAAATAAATATAATATATATAATATTCTAGCGAAGTCTGTCCAACACAGTCATGAACGCGCCGTCGTCGTCACCGCCATTAAGACCGCCCATTCCCCGCCCAGCCCGCCAATCAAGTACGCTCAAACGCAAGCCTGTTTCCAAACAACCAATCACAAGTAACGTTATCCTGACGCTCAGACCTCCGCAGCCAATCGGAAACGTTTCCTTGACAATCAACTAGCAACGCGCTGCGCTTGGCGACTGTGTTCGGGTATTAGCTGATTAGCAGGACAGTTGAAGCCGAACTCTAATCTTGTTGGACGGATTTGGGTTTTAGTATCAGTTATATATTGCCAAACTGCAAAAATGAGCCTGTCTCTGAGGTAATTATGAGGTGTTTGGTCGCTAAGAGTTTATTTAGAGACCAGCTGTTGGTGTGTGGAGTGATAACTAGCCGGTGCATGTGAACAGTTGATAGTGTATTTAATAGCAACGATTGAGATACTGAAATAATAACACATATCATACAAAGAAAATACAAAACTGTAACTCACATTGCCTTAGAAACAAGAGTACCACGCATTTACTTCATTTCATTGCTATAAAATTTCCATATTTAAACGTTAACTGTCAAATCACTTGCAATTTTATGCATGTTCTGTAGCACCTCAAAATGCTGTCCAGGGAGGCAGCTAGCAAGTGTGTAGGCCTGTGATTGAATAATATATGAACTGATAGAAGATCAGAATGAATAAGGTGATTTATTTCCATACTTGTGTTATCAGGACTGACCTAACTGCTGATAAGAGTAAAAGGAAGAAAAGGAGAGAACTTACTGAGGAGCAGAAGGATGAAATCAAGGAGGCGTTTGAGCTCTTCGACACAGACAAGGATAAAGAAATAGATTATCATGAGCTAAAGGTAAAGATCTCATTTTGTACATGACACACACATGTGCAGTGACTATTCATCAGTTTAAATCTTTAAAGGAATAGTTGACTCAAAAATGAAAGTTTTCAGAAAAGTGCACTCGCCCTCATGCCGCCCAAGAGTTACTTCATCAGAACTGATTTGGACTAGTCACATCACCAATGGATTATTGTGATGCTTTTATCAGATGTTCTGACGGCACCCATTCACTGCAGATGAGCAGGCGTTGGTGAGCAAGTGATGTAATGCTAAATTTGTCCAAATCTGTTCAGATGAAGAAACAAACTCATCCACATCTTGGATGGTCCAACTGTTTCTTTAATGTTGTAATATAGGCTAACCAACAGTCCTTGCAGTAAGTGCTGATATTTAAAATTTGTGTTCCAGGTGGCGATGAGAGCTCTGGGTTTTGAGGTGAAGAAAGTAGATGTGTTAAAGATCCTAAAAGACTACGACAGAGAAGGAACTGGGAAAATAACTTTTGAAGATTTCAAAGAAGTGGGTAAGTTGAGTTCATCACTCACTAATAGGTCTTAGCTATAGCTATGTTTCCAATACATGTTTTTTTGTTTTATGTGACTTTTTGGGATAATGAAAATGCAAGATGTGAACAAAACTCATGTGACTTTGCTGCAACAGATCATGTGATCGGATAACTGGACTAACCAGCCCACCGATCTCATACGTGACCCTGGACCACAAAAGCAGTCTTAAGTCACTGGGGTATATTTGTAGCAATAGCCAGCAATACACTGTATGGGTCAAAATGATAAATTTTTATTTTATGCCAAAAATCATTAGGATATTAAGTAAAGATCATGTTCCATGAAGATATTTTGTAAATGTCTTACTGTAAATATATCAACTTCATTTTTGATTAGTAATATGCATTGCTAAGAACTTCATTTGAACAACTTTAAAGGAGATTTTCTCAATATTTAAATTTGTACCCTCAGATTCCAGAT